>VWYK01080468.1:0-144863 GCA_013399775.1 Semnornis frantzii | reverse complement strand
TTTTTTTTTACATTTCGTGTTTAAAAAAAAAAAGCACAGCTTTTCTGAGAATGAGAAGTGAGTTATTTATACATTCTGCATAGTGGAGGGAAGCAGGCATCTCAGATTTGCTCACGTCTCGAGGAGGAAAATCCCATTTGACCCGTGGTCCAGGCTAAACTCTTTTATTTCAAGGCATGCTCTAAACAGTTAACAAACAACCACTCGGTAGGCCTATGCTTAGAGCGTTTCACTTAACTAGGTAAGCACTGCCAGACCCTTATGGGTAGATCTATGTACATAATAGAAGAGGTGTGGTCCCCTCTCACTTTCTTTTTCCACCCTGAGAGGCACAGGCTAGTTTCATTTTACAAAGCAGCTACATACAAAAAGTTCACTGCTTAGTGAGCTGAAGTTCACATGACTATTTATAATCAGACTTGTTCTCCTTACGCCCAGCCTAACAGGCGATGGAACAGCCGTGGGGTGATGGCAGCTGTGTTCACAGCCAGCCCAGCAGCTGATAGGACTGCAGCATATTTGTAGATAAGGTCACAGTGAAAGGGCACATACAGCTGCCTGAGATGGGATGCAATGCCAAATCTGTCCCTGGGACCCCCTCCATTTTGCACTTGCAGTGGGTTCCCCCACCTGCCCTGAGGACATGGATCATTTATGGGGTGAATGGTAGCACTACAGACAGAAGGCATTCCTAGTATGTGGGAATTTCTTGGGCAAACCTGATCCTGCACCCTACAGTCACCCAAGGAGCTGCCCGCCTTGAGCAAGTGGATGCTGGGAAGGCAAAACGCCCCCAAACAGCACAGTAATCAAGTAAATTATGCCCACCTTGAGAACCTGCAGCACATCCCCTGATCCCACTGGCGTGGAGAAGTAATAGGATGCAAGCCAGCAAAACAGATGTGGTTGCAAGTAGTAGTAAGAGACTGGACTCTTGCTATGCCTCACTGCCTTATGGCATGGCCATAAGTCACTTACTTATGGTTTGCTTTATCTTCCTGTGTGTAGAAAAGAGAATGGTTTTCCTTAAGTACCTCAGAGATGGGCTGAGTGTCTTAAATCGTTAATGTTTGTTGAGTGCTTTCATTTCCTCAGATGCAAGCTCTTACTGATGTGTAAAGTACTATTTGGATTATTATTGCTAATAAACAAGGAAGGCAAGGCAGTTTTATTTCTTGATAGGCCTTGATGGAGGCCATGAGAATGAAGAGGGTAGGGAAGATATTAATTTGCCCCACAGCCTGTTTCAAGGACCTGCAAAAGCAGCCCTCTCACTGGTGTGAAGCTTAAGGGCAGTGCCTGTGAAACATGGGGAGAAATCCTCCTGGAGTCCTCCCTGGGAGTGCCACCCTCACCACCCAGCAGCCCCCATGAAGCCAGCAGCAAAAGCTCTGGGGCCAACAGCAGGCAGAGTCCCACTATGCAGCACTTTACTGGCCTCCACCACATTTAGTGGGTGGCCTAGAGGAAGGAAACCCAGAAGAGGATGTTTTTTGCCTTTCTTTAGATGCCAGACTCCTTTCTGGGGTGCACCTCAACATCTAAAGCAAGGGCAGGCATTGAGGCATCATACTTAGTGGTCTGAGTGGATGCCCTCCCAGTTTTATAGAGAAACTGAGACACAGCATTTGCTGAGCCAAGAAAAGCTGTTTTCCTACCTGCAGGGGAGGGAAGGAGAGAGGGAGGGAGGGAAGGACTGAGAAAGGGAGGAAGGAAGACAGGGAGGCAGGCATTTCTGCAGAGCAATTCAACCTCATGAGCCAGAGCCAGTCTCTACTCTCATTCAGTGACCACCAAGACTCTCTCAGGTACCCAGGCATCCTTCACTCCAAAAGCAATAAGTTGGTGGGTACTTTCACAAGGTGACATGGCAAGCAGTGAAATAAGCTGTTACTTGCTACCTTGGTGCTCTGGTGAGCCATGTGGACCTCCACACTGCAGCTCCTCCCCTGTCCAAGCTCTGGCCTCCTCACTGCATGATTGTTCATAACCAGAGCATTGTAACCTACGAAAAACTTTGCCAGCACATTTTCATATATTAATGCCTGGCTGTAAAAAAGACATTGCAGGGAGAGAGATTAATGTTATTTCATTCTGGCCAGGTTAATAAAATATGGTCTGAGTTACTGCCAGGCTACTAAATTCATTTTTATTCAATGTGTCTGAGTAATTTCCCTGAGGTTGGCTTAGCAGGAAGCAGAGGCAGCTCCGGCTTTGTCCGCTCCTGCATGTCATCTTCCTGGCTGGCTATGGTGTCTGTGTCCCCACAGGACCAGAGGACCAGGGAGCAGGGGAACTCACCTCCAGCGAGGCAGCACATGCTGCAGGCTAAAGGATGACATCCATCTCAGCATGGACCAGAAGGGCACTCGGGCTGGGGGCACATGCTTGCATGTCATTCTGTGGATGACACTAAAGGTGGTCTCATGGCTGCCATTTCTGCAGGTAAGTCCAAGATGGCTGGGGCAGCCATCAGCCCTGTCAGCAGTGAAAAGCATCAGTCCCTTCCTGCCCCAAAAGCCAAACCCCAGCTCGTTGGAGGCAAGCTCGTTGGAGGCATTCTGGCTCTGTGGCAGGGCAGCTAGTGTACTCGCACGTGGTAGCAAGCGTAGCTACTGCAGCCTCCCACAGCTCTTCTCTGCCCTGCAGGGTGAAGGGAAAGGGCCAAGCATCTTTCCTCAAGGGGTGAGCAACACCGACTCCCTGCTACGAGTTTGCAGTGCCCTGTGGAGCCGGCTGCTTTAAAGAAACTTGCAACTCCCTGCCTCACGTGTCAGCTTCAGTGTAAGTGACATTTGCAAAGGCATTGCCACACCTGTGCAAGCTCCCCTTCTCCCTGGCATCCTCCAGCTGATTATTTCCCCTCTGGTTTCTAAACCTGATTTAATTTCTTTACCCACCTGCATGGCAGAACTAATCACTGACAGGCATTACACTGTTTGGCATTAAAATTCAGCATACAGGCACATTTCTGCATACGCTCTGAATCATCATGAGGCTCCTGAGCTTTAAATGGGAAGCAGAACATGCTGCTTTCTAGATAGACAAATGAAATTTTACCCAGTCCTCTTGCTTCAGAAACAAGCTCTGAATCATGCAGAGGGTGAGGTGCCAGAAGCATCTCTGCTCCTATTTTGGCTTCACCGCTTACTTGCTGTGTGGCCGCCTTAAAAACTCTGAGGGAGTAAATCCTGGCCCTTCCCACTGGCAGACCCCTAGGCAAGGTGTGGGGGCTGCAGGGCTTCATGCAGACAGAGAGGAGAAGGAAATGCTTTGCATAGGTTGTGATACCACGCTCCCCAACAAAACATGACTCTTCTGCTTTCTCTGACTTTTGCCCTCTTTCTGGGCTCCCAGCAGAAGAAGATGCTCCCGATGCCAGAGGGTGCTGAGCAGCAGGGCTGGGAGCCATAAAATGAACTCTGAGGGTGCACATAACAGCTTCTGAACTCAGAGGCGGAGATCCTCCTGCTGCATTAATAAAGGTCCAGATTCCTATGTAAATAGAGTGCATGAATATTTATTTTAGGAAACTTGAAATCATGATTTCTTACTAAAGAAAGGGCTGTTCTTACATAGTGTTTTCAGAACTGCTTCTAATACAATATTTCCTAAATTCAGATGTGGTAACCCAGTAAGCTACATTACTCTGCTAATACTATATAAAAGTTCTCCTTTATTATAAATCATACCATACACCAAAAAGGATATAAATAGAGACCCAGTGCGGCATTGGCATGCCTCATATTTCTCTTGGTTCACGTTAAATGAGCCACTAAATTACAGTGCCCTTCTTTATAATATCACCCTCCAAAGCCAAGCATTTTGTGTGCTACACTGGGTTGCTATAAGAAGAGAAATTAGTGTGGCTGGTTTAATTCACCCAGGTCTGCCATGCATGTTATAAGAGAGTGTGTTAGAATGAGCCAGAACGAGCAGTTTCGTTGTGCTCTCAAGAAAAACCACCATTTGGAATGCATGATTTGAGTGGGGCTTTGCTAAAGCCTGACACACAGACTCTCCAGAGGGGCTTAGCTGGCCCTTCAGCTCTGGCAGCAGAGAGATGAGGGCAGAGACGAGGACATCCCACCACGTCCTGCTGCTAATGCTCCAAAGGAGTGCAGACCTCAGACATTCTCCATGAAAGTTGATGGCTCCCTGGGCAGAATGACAGGCATTAGTGGGGCAGAGAGGGGGTGCTGCAAGGGTGGGAGGAGCACCTACAGATTAGGGTCCTGGTTTTGATTCCTCTGCTGACAGCATTAGAGTTATTGATGATTTAGGTGAATATAGATGCATGCAGATTCTGGTCCTTGCTGAGCAATGATGGTAATTACTTAACACCCCTGTGTTTCACCTGCAGAAACGGGGAGGTATTTCGCCCACAGGATTGATGTCTGCCTGTTTATAAAAGCAGTCCAAGCCTCTCCCTGGTGGCTGGTGCTACCGAAATGCATGGGGTTATTGTTTGTAGGGCAAAATACAAATATAGTGTTCAGGCTTGGGAGATCCAGCTTGGCTGTCATCTCTAATGATGGCGACTGCACCAAAGAAGAAAACCCTCCTACAGTCCTAGGAGCTGCACATCCCTTCGGGGACACTTAAAGTAATTCAGGTCAAAAATGTAGGTTGTTTTATTTAGCAGACAAAGAGGTGGAGAAAGGAAAGGAGAGGGAAGGAGGAAACAGGCTGCTGCAAAAATACAATCCCTATAAAGAGCTTTTCAGGATTTCCCCATAAAATTTAAAGTGAAAAGGAGTTGTCTGAGTTTCAACATTTCCTTGTGGGCTTTGCTAGGTCTCAACTCCAGCTGCCAGGCACCCATATCAGTTCCCCACAGGGCCGAGATCAGAATTAGCACATGAGTTCATGGTGGGATGTAAAGAGGGAAAGGTATCTTGGAGCAGTGTCCTGGAAAAAGAAGCTACCACACCCACCCAGGGGCAGGAGCTAGGCCAGGGGCATCCATGGGGCCCAGAGGTAGCATAAGCAGTTGGTGAGGAGTCAAACCAAGTCAAAGCCACCCAAGTATTCATTACCTGCAGAGCTGAAATACTTCAAGGAAAATTTCAAGCCAAATTGTCTGTGGCAAGGAAATGTGTCCCCTTACACATGCTGGGAGGCTGCAGGCTCTGTGGCCTGTGAGGATGCCTAGCAAAACAAACTGTGCCATGAATAATCAATGAAAACTAAAGTTTTCTATTACCTGCAGTACTCCATGGCCAAGTGAGATGGCAAGCAACCTCCTGAAAGCAAAATAAGAACTCTACAGTACAACCCTTGGCAGCATCATAGAGCCTTAGCAAAAATCCCAAAGTAAATTAGGGTTATGCAAGCTGTGAAATACCCAGCCTCAGCACTGAGTGGGGAAGATGCCAGGACCACATCTTGCTGCTTCCCAATGTATCCAGCTCCTCTTGGCAGGGCAGATTTTACATCCCCTGAAATTTGATGTACAGACTCCAGCAGTAAGGAGGTAAAAGGAGCAAACCCTAGCCAGATGGCTGCTAACCTCCCCATATACTCTGAAGGACAGAAGTCTGAATGTAGTCTAAGAGCACAGTGCTCAACCAGCACTAGCTGCTACCAACAGGCACACTCAAGAACCCTTTCATCATTGCTCCACTTCAACTTGTGTGTTTGTGGCTCCTCAGCACAGATATCTATATGCATGCACAGTGGTCAAAACCATTGCTGAGCAGAGTGCCCCACTAAGGAAGACTTGCAGAACAAGTGAATAAAAAGTGAGAATGGGAGTGAAACCTTCAGCCCCTTTCATCTCTGTCCCCACCCTCAGGTCCTAGTGAGAGAGTTTCGTAGAGCTGTGGCAGTGGAGAGTCATTAATTTCAAAGCTGTGATTTTAAAATTGGTCCAGCACAATAGTTATGAAGGCAGATACATGTGAAGTAGTAATTGTCTCATAAGCGGGAAGCTGAAATCTGATGTCTTTAGCTATTCCCAGGGCAGAACAGGGCATGACCTGCACAGCCTGGACCACAGTCCCCACTCACTTAAAGCCTGGAGAGTTTTGGTTGGCCAATGACAGTGACAAAGGAGCACACAGGAAAACTCGATGGTGTTTGGATCTCCTAATTCAATACAGAACCATTTATTTCATCTAAGAANGGGGGGGGCGCAAATAAAAGGAAAAAAAAAAAAAAGCGAGCGTCCTATCAGGATGTAACATTTATCACAAGGAGACAGTGATATGCTATAATATCCCTGGACAAAGGTTACATTAAAAGGTGGTGCCGTCATTAAGGTGGTGAGCTAGCACCTTTTATAAGCCCAGTTTTTTTGTCTTTCCTCCTTAAAAACCTATATGCAAAAGCAGAAGGTTATCTCCAACACTGATAAAGGAGGTCTGGTCCCAAGGTGGAGTTTTTTGGTGAGATTTAAAGTAAATCAAATATAACACCTTAAAAATAGCAGTGTTCAGCAAAGCCCAAGAACCTTCACTGATTTCTTTTCTACTTTGTAACTAGAAAGACAAGTGGGGTGGAGAGGAGGAGCAGAGAGATGTTAAAAACAGTTTTAATTTTAGGACTTGTCTCTTCCAGACATAGTATGTGACACCAAAAATTAGTTCAATTAAAAATGTTTATAACTTAAATTTCCTCAATTAGCATTTCAGAAGTTTCCCAATATTTCTCTGCTGACTTCCCTCCTCCTGATGGGCATACTGCAGTGGTAGCAGGTCCTGGAGTGAGGAAGGTCAGAGCTGCTTCAGTCATCCCCTAAACATGGATGTTAGTCATTTGAGGCATCGAAATCCTAGCAATGTCTTGTGGATGGAGGGTCTTCAAAGACTTTTGGGAGTGCTGAGGACTCTCCTTCCATGACCTGGAGTGCTCCAAGAAAACAAACAAGACACAAGATCCAAACTACCCCACCACCCCCAGCTAAGGAGACTGCCCTGCTTGGACTCATGCTTTACCTTCCAGCACGGCATGCTGGTGCTGGCTTTACCCTCCATCTTGTGTTTTCTGCCAGTGTTGCTGTCAGGCACAAAGATGGCCTCAGCTTCTGCGTCCTGCATGCAGCACTTGTGCCACCCTGGCCCACGGGAAGAGACAGAACCCTTACTCTGCCCTCCCCGACCCCCCGCCCGGAGTAGACAGAGAGTTAATGAGATGCCTCTTTAGGAGTGCGTATTCTGCTTCCTGCTACCAAACTCAGCAATCCCACCTCAAGTTGCTACCTGTGCCAGTGCTAGAGATACTCCCACAGATATATGCTGGGGACAGTCAGAGACACAAATCCTGCCCAGCTTCTGTGATTCAGTTGCCATGGGAATACACATCACTGTCAGAGGAGTTTGGGAAGCATGGAGGTTCAGGAAAACAGCATGGGGAAAGGCAGGGACATGGCACAGCATAACAGTCACAAGGCAGGGACCCCAGCTAACCCAGGAGGAGATGAAGGTTTCATCGGTTTTTGGCTCTGCTCTTCTAGGAGCTGCAGCCAGCCACTCATAGTGTAGCTTTTGGCATTTGGATCACCATGGCCATGACTCAAAAGTGCTGCAGGGCAGAAGCTCCATTGTGAGGACCTTGTGCAGAGAAGTGATGGTAAACAGCAACCCATCTTAACTTTTGGTTTGTTTTTTTTTCCTTTTTCTCCCCAGGTCTTCTAGAGATGGAGGAGAATTCAGGAATATAAATACTGAAATTGCAAAGCACACAGGAGATTTCCTCTGTCCTGGAAGAATAATGTCAGAACCAGTTAAACCTCAAGGATTCCTCACTCTCCCTCCCCTATTATCCCTAGTCCTTCCATGGAGTTCACATAGAACATCCTTTTTGTTAGTTTTGATTTGCCAGCAACATAGACTTTTAAGATGTAGAGTCGGAGCTAACACCTTCTCTTGCTGACTGAACATCTGTCTAAAATGGGATGGAAAAATGTTCATGGTGGAGCAAACAAAATGCTTCATTACTAGTCTCCTTTTGGCCCTATATATATATCATGTTGTGTATATAGGATTGTGTTCTGTGTTCTTAAAAATAATAACTAGTAATTTACTTATTCATCATACATTTTTGTTTATATACTGTATGTGCACAAGATATGGTGTCAGGCCATCAAACATCAGAGTTTTACAGTGCAGGCAACCTACAAAGAAGTCAGCCTGATTTTTCCAGGAGTTTATTTCACTATAACAACAATAATCCCAGCTTTACATAGTTCCTTTGATCCAGACTGCCAAAGCACTTTGTTCTCTGATTAAGACACTGCATGCAAGATAGGGTTCAATTTGCTTATCACCGGTGTGCATTGGGAGGGTCAGTATCCAACGATATTCAGCAACTCAAACAATAGTTTATCCAGATAAAATCAAAGGGAACATTTAGAGTTCTGGAAGGAAGTGTATGATCATCTTGGAGAGGATTTTACTTAAAAAAAAAAAGAAGAAGAAGAAAGCTAACAATTCCAACAATGTGAAAAATGCTTTAGGATCTTAAATAATACAGGATACCTAGGACATCACTGCAAATATACCTGTGTAGCCAGTCTAACTCCAGTGGCAGAAAGCATCATACCCACCTAGGTAAACAGTGTATTTATTCACCCTGGCTGGACCACCTCCCCACTCCCATTTGACACCCAAAGTGACCTGCAGCATGGTTCTCACCAAGGACATGGCAGTAGAGGAGGAAAGAACAATGCTAGTAAGACCTTCATCTTCCTGATTGCAAGCTTCCCTGAGGATCTACAAGAAAGAGGCAAAGGAACATGGAAAAGATAATTAAAACTAAGGAGGAACCAAAATACAATTAAAAACATTTGATCTAAATAAAATAATTACAGGGTCTGTAGCACAACATATAGGGATTGATGATGATCTTGATTACTGCTGAGACTTTGGATCTCCCAGAAGTTTGTAGTTTACCTTGGAAATCATATCTGTAATGATGTCTACTGAGAAGAGTAAAGGATTACTATAGCTTCTGACAATGAAGCCTGGAACTGTTGTGTAACCACACCACTTTATATTTCCCCTGCATTAATCCTTGGACATTAGAAAAAAAATTACACAGCCTAGGCTCAGGGCAGGGATATTGAACAGGAAAACTTGGGAAATCAAGATTGAGTTGGTTCTCAGCAGAAAGATAACCTCACATCCTCAGTAAATCATTGCACAAAGACTAAACACTTTGACCTTCCTAATAACCACATCATGACCAAGACAGTTTCTTTGATGGGTCCTTCCAAACTATAAATTAACTTAATCACTTCTGATCTTGGGAAACAAGAGATATTAAAATGTTTTGACAGACACAGTCACTGAGGGTAAAGGCTTTATCTGCATTAGCAAATAGAGCAGCACAAGAGCAGTGCTGAGGTGCTCTCACTTCATTTTACTTGTGAGTGGCTCCAGCTTGGAGCCGTGGCCTAAACAGTCACGGGTTTAAACACTTGAGGTGCACACCTGCATCTTCTCTCCCAAGCATAGCATCATGCAAGTGAAACTCGGCTTGCATACCCCAATCCACTTCCACAGTGTGAATCATAAAACAGCAATTTCATGGCATAACCAGGAGACTAATTTCTTTCATCAAAACTAAAATGCTAGTCCAGGTCCTGCCTCCTCATCCCCAGCCTCAATTCTATCCCTCTTACAACCCAGACTCTGGCTTCAAGGTTTAAGCCTTCATGGGCAGCAAGGGAGCAGAGGAGCAGTTTATGTTGTGTGCAGAAGGGAATAAACACCCCAAATCAGACTCACTGTAGCAAAGTGAAGCAAGTGAAGCAAAGCCCATCTCAGTCATGTGCTACTGTGGATGTAGACTCTGGATCCTGGACCAGTACAAACTAGTATGGCACACACAGTATCAAGAGCCATGTCTTGTGACAGAAGGACTTTTTCCTCAAATATTTCACTTTAAGCTTCTGTAAAAGATATCAGTGCTGATAGCAGCTGCGCTTTGGGCTCAAGCCAATCAAGCTGCATTGAAAAACCCCTTTTGCTGCAAGATTTGAGTTTACCGTTCTGCAAGCGGAACAATAACTCCTATTTTGCTGCACAGTGTTGTTCTGTTCTGGAAGTGGTTAACTTCAAGATGATGCAAATACTATTGTTAGTTCCTCTGACCATCCCAGCTGACAATCTTAGCATTCAGCTAATATCTGTCTCCCACAAATCCTCACTGCCTCTTGAAGAGCCAAGAGTGCTTGTTGTCCCCTTCCCAGCTGCCAAAACCCTTCAGCTGCCTCCTAATTACCCTTATAATGTGCTTCTGCATATCCAATACACAGTTCTGCAGCACACTAAAAATTTAAGGACAACATAAAATAAAGAAATATCAAATTAAGGACAGTACAAACTAGTGGAGCAACCGCATTGTTAATTTTCCTGTTTAATTCACTGGTAGCAGCTTTTTTTGAGCCAAAACTGCTGTACAATAAAGTGCCACACTTGAGCTCAGCTGAATGTCATGGACTCACTGTTTAAGGTCAGAAGAGACCATTATAATCATCAAGTGTAACCTATTGCATAAGAGATCCAGAGTACCTTCCCCAGTCATTTCCGATGATGGCCCATAACTTCTTTCTGAGCTGCCATGCACCTGTTTGAAAGCCACCTAGTCATGGCTGAAAAAAATGGCAAGGTCTGGAGAGTCTTATCAGGATGTTAGACAATCCTTCTCTTTGATTAGTTACCCTCATATAAGGAGTGCACCCTTTTCCCTCCCCTTCATCTGGCTTGCTGCTGCTACTAGCCACTGGTGTATTTTTTTCCTAAATGGAAAAAAATACAGTCAGAATTCTCCAGTCAGAAATCTCTTTCCTACTGCAGCATCTCTATGCAGTTATCAAACTGCCTTCTAATTTCTAAGTTATGTGAAACAGATCAGTCCTCTGTAGTCTCCCATCACAGGAAGTGCCTTGTGTACCTTGTATGTTCTTGCAGTTCCCATCTAATGCTTTCATATACCAAGCTTACCTTGGAGCATGAGAGTCCTTGCATAAAGCCCTGTTCTCCCTCAAAGGCCACCAGACAATCAGACCAGACAGTGTCCTTAGTACCTGACTGCCTTTGTATGTAAACAATGAATAAATGCCTGCGCTGCTCAAAGACAGTGCCGGCCTCTAGTTATTTTTCCCCGCCTCTTATGGTAGGTTCAACAAGATGGGTGGGTGTATAAGGACAGTCACTTCCCTGACCAGAGATGGAAGAAGGCAATTTGCATGCGGGGTCACAGCTCCTAGAGGTAATAGCTTACCTCCAGCTATTACTAATAGGCACAGTGTGAGCCTAGTGCTGCCTCCTGCTCTCCTCCCTTTCAGCATGCAAGTCCACCTGCCTGCTTGAAAGGTGCTGGCTCTTGCCATTTGCTCAAAGTATTTCCCCCTTCCACTTGACTGCACAAAAGCTGGCTGTCTTCATGCAGCTGCTAGCATACCTGGCAACACCTCAGGAGCAGACGCTTTGCACTTTACTTATTTTTGGCACATCTGATCCTAGCACCATGCACAGTGTGGAGTGCGTGAAGAAACATGCAAACATGGTAATTAGCTGCAGAACTAAAAGCTGAAGCAACAACAGGAGGAATGGCTGTAGGGGCTGGATGTCAGGATGGCCAGGCATCTGAGAAAGAGGTTTCCATTTGCCAGACCTGTTTCTTTGGGTCTTTTATCAAACCTGAAAATGCAGAATGAGACCCATGGATAAAGTGGGAAACTTGAGTTTCCATCTTTAGAGCCCTGTGGATGAACACCAAGTAGCAGGTATGGTATTGCTGATTAAGCAACCAGTCTCCAAGTTGGCCTCATTCTGCTACAAGACATCATTAAAAGAGTTCAAGATGTCTTGTTTTCTTAGCTTTTTAACCTTTTCCTTCCCAAAACAGTGTTTGTTTTGGCACCTTGAGTGATTTGAGGAGAGGATTGATTTGAAGTCACTAAAACATTTTTTCCCCTTAATCCCATTAAGTCAGTCTCCAATTCTTTCCAGGGCTCCCTTCTATGGAACTGTTTCCTCTTGGAATCATTTGCTTTCTGTGAACTCAGGGAATTAATGAGGCAGATGCCACTCTCACTCTCATCACTATAAACCTGAAACAACTTCAGCAGTTTTCTGGCACCAATCCAGATTTTCCTGGTGTAATTGAGGTCAGAATTTGCCTTGCTGTGCTTACTTTTGCTAAGAGACAAAGAGATTGTCCAAAACAAGAAGTCTTGTCACAGCTGGGAAAGTCCACTTGGAAGTGGGTGAAGTCCACAATTTGATTGAAAGGCTGAGTTTCTGCATTTTCTCACTAAGACACTTTGCAGAGCACCACAGATATTTGCAGGCAACCCAGAGCACTGGTAAGCAAGCACTCAGGGAAATCAGCGCAAGGGCTTTCAGGAGCATCAACGTTGTCTACAGGAACAATTTCAGTAGCACAAATTTAAGCCATCCCAACACTACAGTGAAGATCAAGAAACATAGGGCAAGATCAACAGGCTTCAGTCTTCAGGGGCCTCACAGGGAGGGAGAAGGCAAATGGAAAGCTGAAATATGTGCAAATGGCTAAGGGTTGGCATGAAAAGGTAGCACGTGTTATGATGAATAAAATTGAGCAAGACATGAAAAGGAAACAGGATAGCAAGGAAAGTAGGGAAGTATTCTGGCTGCAGACTGGTGGTCAGAGGAAGGTTGAGGAAAGCATTGGTCTGCCAGCACCACAGCAGAACCCCACACAGGAGCTGGCCCAGGCTGGGACTCTTCAGGACCCTTTGAGAGCAGCATAGGAGAGTGCCACTCCTCACAGACTGGCATCCTGCCTGGTTGTGGAAAGGGGAAAACAAGAGGAGTGAGGTAGCTATAGCCAGTCAGCCCAGCTTTGGTTCCTGGAAATGCACTGGAACAAATAATTAAACAAAATAATCATGAGCACCTAGGAAACAACCAAGAGAAGAGGAACAACCAGCACTGATTTGCCAGGAGCAGATCATGTCAAATAAATGTGATTTCTTCTTGCAACAGGGCTTGTGCATAGAAACAAAGCAGGATATGACTTGTTTCTCAATTTTGGTAAGACCTTTGGTAACATCTCAGTTCATGTTACAATATGTAAACTAAGGAAACATATCCTATACAAATTGCCTTAATGAAAGAAAGCAAAACTAATTGAAAACTGTATTCAGAAAGGTGCCTGTCGAAGTACAAAAAAGGGCTGCTTAGGATTCAACAGAGATCCAGCCACTGGAGGGTGGAATAGTGACCATCCTTGTGAGAGATGCAGATGACACCAAGATGAGATGAGCCACAAGAATATAAGAGGATTAGAATTTAAAAGAAAATAAAAAAAATGTAAAAACAAACAAGCAAACACCACCAAAACAAACAAACAAACAAACAACAAACCAAACCAAATGACATTCTGACATGTTACAGAAAATGTATGAATAATAGAATGTAATCTAATAAGGAGAGAAGCAACGTTGTACTCAGAGGCAGGTATAAGCAGCTGCACAGGGACTAAATAACAGATGATTTGGCAGAAGTGGAGCAGTGCAGCAACTCAGGAACCTAAAATGAAGAAAAAGTGCCATTTTGCTATGCACAAGGCAGTTGCCATACCAGAGAATTCAAAGAGAAGCTCTATCTGTGGAAAAATCATGACTGGTTCTTTTACTTTACCCAGTGCTGCCAGAGTCTTTATTCAGCTCAAGAGAATGTGGAAGGAAGCAGTATTAAAGTAGTAGAAAACAGGACTTGCAAACAAGTGGGAGTTGTTTACTCCAGCAAGAAAGAGACCGGGGAGACACAGTAATTTTCAAGTGTGTGAAAGATATCTTTAGATGTCCAGAGCTATCTGATAGATAACTCTCTATCAAAGAAAGTATTCTCCAGTAAATAAGTTGTTCTCCAGGCAGCTCTCTATACCCACTGCGAGTGTGGCAAGAAACAACAGGCCTGAATTGCAGCAAGAGAGCTTAAAGTTAGCTGCTTGGCAAAGGCAGGGGGGCTAATGAGCACTAAACCCACCTGCTTGGCACTGATGTGAAACCTCTCTCCTTGCCATTGTTTAATAGTGGGCTGGAAATTTCAGGAATATTTCTGAAACCAGCCTCTTGAGGTCCTTTCTAGCCATGGTTTTCTCTGATTCTGTGATGACTGCTGTTAAATGAATATAAATTACCTCACATGGAGACGCTGACATTCAGGCTTGGTGATGAATAGTGATCAATGACAAAACTGTCAGCTTGCGGGGAGGCATCCAGTAGGGTTATTACTAGAAACTGGTGTTAGCTCCAGTTTTATTTACCATCTTCATTAACGATGTAGAAAAAGCATTAGACAGCATGGTTATTAAAACTGCAGTTGATACTACGCCAGGGAGGAGATCCAAGAGTGTAATATAGCACAAAAAGACATGGGGGAAAAAAAAAAAAAGGACATGGGGAGAAAATGACCTATCTCAAAGGACATACAGACTAATATGTCTAGGGAAGAAACAGCCCAAAATTAAGACACCCTATGGGAGGAGGAGACCCAAATGCAGTGAAAGACTTTGCAGGGATTAGCATGCAGGAAATTGGACAGGAGTTTACAGTTTGTCACATCAACAGAAAATGTCTCAGGATGATTTTGGGCAGCATGATAAATCTCGAGGCAGACGGATAAGCAACTGCTTGATTGCTGTTGTGCAGTCTTTCTTTCTGGATGCCTGCAGGTCAGCACAGCTGTCAGGCTAGAGGAGGTGCAGGGTGAAACCAGTAAGAATAATTGAAAGTTGAGAAGACTGGCTTACAGGGACAGAACTATATAGGTACTCTGGCAAAGTAACATTAGGTCTGTGCTTTTGATGTGTGCATAAGCATGTCAGAAGAGGCACTCTCTTTCTAGGCATAATTATGTCAGAAAAATTGGGCATTGTGTTGGCATAAGATATTTTGTGCTAGTGTTGAATGTTTGAGTTAGCTACAAAGCTGTTTCAAACTGATACAGTAGCCTCTTGGGTCTCATCCATTGCTCGCTGCCGTGGTCGATGCTGGGACAGAGCTGTGCAGGAGCTGAGGCATCACCCCAGCACCTGCCTCACGAGGTACAACCTGTTGGGGAGATGCCTGGGGAGCATGGTTGGTGCCATGCATTCACAAAGAAATGGGTAGCAGGTTTCCTTTGTGTGACCAGAGCCATGCTGACATTCATTGACAACAGAGATGCATAAGCAAAGCAACACAATGAGCGCTGTTGATGAGAGGGAGAGAAATCAGTGCTTCTCAGGGGGACAAACCAATAGTGAAAGATGCTATTTTCAGATTTCTGGAGAGGTGCTACTGACAAAAAGAAAGCACAGATATAAAACTGTACTTGACAGAGTCCTTTAGAGACAAGATAAAGGTGAAGGGTTTTTTTAACTTGTGATTTTGAGCCTTTTCACTCTTTGTCCATCTGGCTTTTGAGATTGAGGTCTAGGAGTGCACTGGTGTGTTTGTCCCAGCTGATACTGAAGTGCATAGGCTTTGAACAATAAAGCTTTGTTCTTTTGCCAAATGCAGCAATGTCTGTACTGTTGCTTGGGGAAAGAAAAAGAAAAAAGGGGGGGAAAAAAAAGAAGAAAAAAAAAAAAAGAAAAAAAAAGGAGCAAACACATTAGAAAGTCACTGAAAATTAAGTGATGGCCTGCTTCAAGGAGTGCAGCAGCGCACTGCAGAGATGAATGAGATTGACATAGTGTGCAAGACCATGAGGAGAAATCTTCAGGACATCTCTTAGTTCCCCCACTGTTTGTGGAATGATGGAGGAGATGACCTTCAGAAATGTCCCTAGGACCAGCAAGCACCTGAAATGCTTTGCAAGAGATCTCTTTTGCCCACAGCCTTCACAGGGAGTGTGGGCATTGCTGGCAGGGTGCACTTTGCCTTTGAGAAGAGTCACCACAAGGTGAATTTGGTAGCTCCTTCAAACAAGGTTCAGCAGCATGGCTGGTGTGCCAGCTGTGGGACCAAAGCGAAATGCAGGACCCAAACCTGCAGCTTGCAGAAAAGAAGGCAGTCCAGGTCCTACCTCACAGCTCAGAAGGGACCAGAAGGGAAATTAAATCATGAGCAAACTAGAGGGGAAAAGAGCCAGACAGAATAAGCACAGTGTTCCAGCAGAATAAATTTACCAAACCTACATCCTTGATTTTTATGAAGCTTCTAATTGCAGGGCGAGCCCAGCAGAGTTGGTTATCTCCAGAAAATGGGGGACTCTGGCAAAGCTGTTCCACTCACTTGCTCGGCAATGGGGACTGTGGAGCACCAGGTCTGAACACAACCAACGTAAAGCAGAACAGATGTTACCTTAAACTCATCCCCTGCTCATGGGAAAAATTAAGTGATATGAAACCACAGGAGCAGACTAGGTGGGAAAGATTACTTCACTGGCATACAAGATACTGTTGGAATCAAGGAAAAGGGATGATAGTTGTGTATTTTATGCCAGGATAAATTACACTGAAAAATGCAGGATACGGTGAGGTGAAGGTTTGGGTGAGGGTAGGAAAGATTAAACCTAGACAGGTGTGTTCAAGCCAAGCAAAGAAGAGAAAGGGGCAGAATGATAGGAAGAAAAAAAAAGTACACATAGTGGCTAACACAGAGTTAGGACAAGAATAACCTAAGCTCTTCCAGATGTGTCACAGGCCAGGAACTGCACAGCAATCACCGTATGCCCATGTTCACAAGTGCTGAGAATAGCAGGAACAAGGTGTGGGCACTTTGACTCTTAATTCTCCTTCCTCATTTTGCAGAATTGCCACATGCTGAAATAGCAAATGATGTATGAAATGAAAAATTGCTCCCCAACCAATGCATATAGATGACGCAGAGAGTATTTGGCTGTTACTTTCTTGCAGTAATATTTATCTACATTAATGCCTCATTCAAGAGGTAGCTGGAAATGCCCAGAATATGAGCAGCAAGGGGATCAGAAGAGAGATCAGGGAGAGAGGCAGGCAGCAATGCAAGCACTTAAGGAAGCAGATACGAAGCCTTTCCTCTATAAATCACCAGCTCAGTTCTGGTCCAGGTTATTAGCAGCCACAATGCAATATTCTGCCATCCAAAGTGAACGAATTGACTGTAAAGAGCAAATTCATTTAGCAAAGACTGTGGAGGAGTCATTCCCATTTGAAGGCGACTTCAGAGCCAGAGCGGAACAAGCTGGTGGCCCCAGGCTGGCACCCATTCGGGAGGTATTTTATTGGTGAGAAAAACCCTCCTCAGTCAGTATGCCAGGGGATGGTAGGAGCCAGCCCAGCCACAAGTGGGGACAGAAATAGGGGAGCGCTTCCCCGTGAGATCCCTGGGCAGAGGCACGTCACCAGAACTTTCGCCAAGAGCAGCCATGGGCAGCACCAACCCTAGCACCAGGTGTAGCTGCTTCATAGCTCAGTTGCACCCCTGGAATGACTTCAGCCTCTGTCTGTTCTCATGGGAAAGCCTTCTAAATTAAACAGAGAATGGTAACTTTCCCTACAGGGCTTTCACATCACTCTATACAATTTAATAGGAAAAATAGATGCAAAATCCTAAAACAAATAAACAAAAAAACACCAAACAAGCAAAAGCAATAAAACAAAACCCACTTATTTTTCTGAAATGGGTAAACTTTCTAGTAATTTCTCTTGAGTACTTCTGGTTCTGTTGCTGCTGAAATCTTGAGGAAGCTTTCCTCAGAACAGAGTTGCAGATCTGCCCCTTTCCAAGGCACGTTTACTCCAAATTTCAGTCTAAAATCAAGCCACTCTCTGCAGGGGGTGGTGCCTGTTGCTTCAGTCTATGTTGCTGATGTTGCAGGTTGCACTGATCTCAGCCTGGTGCAGAAAGGCCTAAGGCAGGACAGCAGTTTGGGGGGCGGATCCTGTGGATAAATAACTGAATCCTCCTTTTATTTTTTTATTTTAGAAAGAAAGGGCAACTGCGTCCAGTTACAGCTGGTGACCCTGATGAAGCAGGAACAGCAGCACCAGGAGGGTTGCTCAGCTCCTGTGCCTGCCCGTCTCCTGTCCCTCCTACCTGACAGCCTGATCTGACCTGATGAGAATTACAAAGCCCTTCCACACTTGTGGCCTAGAGACTATAAAGGCACAGCAACAGAGAAGAAAATACCAGATTCACCTCCAGCTTGTGGGAGGTTTCATGAGAGCCCAGGAACAGAGGGTTCAGCACTCTCAGCGCTCTTTGTAGCAGGAGTAGGTCTGCAAAACGATTCATGGTGGAAGAGCTAGGACAGAATGGGGAGATATGTCTGGTTTCTAGGATAGGATGGGAGGAATGTCTGCTTTCTTGTGGAGCCTGCTGCTTACTGAGTTGTGCTTGGTTGTTTATTCCAGTAAATATCTGGGAACTCCCTCACCTTTCTGTATGCAAGAAAAGCAACACTGGAGCATACTATCATGTTTCTGTATGCACCCAAACCAAAGAGCTTCAGTGCTTTCTGACAGTCCGATACTCTCTAGTTTGTAATCTCTACACAAAGGACTTTCATAAGGTGCTGGCCCTGTGCAGCCACTGTTGAGCAGACAGTATTTAGTACTGCTGACTCATTGGTGCTAGCACATAGGACTACGTTTGAAGACGTCTTCCTGAAACTGGGGAAGAGGAGGTAGATCCAGCTGAATGCTTCCTCCAAGTACTCTTATCCTTGCACAGAAGCGCCATCTCGCAAGGTGGTCCCAACAGACAAAGAAGTAAAAAATGTGCCCTCAGTCAAAGACACTCTTGGACTCAGTATTGGCAAAAAAGGCCACAGGAAAGCAAAGAGCCACTTATAAAGTAAGATAGCAAAACCTTGCATTTAAACAGATAGAAACCAAAGGATCATACAATCCTGCAGGATGCATTTAGGATATTCTTTTTGCCTCCTCTTACACACATTTTACCTCCTCATCACTAGAATAAAGCAACCAGAAACTGCTGATAGCAGTCCTGATACCTTCGCTGTCCTAAAACTTCTTTGGCACACTTTATGTTTCAGTTCTGCAAGAGATTTCGGGTCCAAACTGACCTTCAGATATCAGAGAGTCAAGAGGAACTGCAAATACTAATCCAGAGACCTACTTTGGCTCTCTGCCTAGTGTCTGAAGCACTTTGTCTAAGTGTGTGAGTGACACACACTTACATGACATCAAAATATTTTTCAGCACCAAAGATGTGATCCACAGAAACTTAACTATTAAAAATATTGACTGGAAGGTCTGGAAAATTAATCTACTTTTTCACCTTGGCTTTCAGACAAAGCAGGAGCTTGAAAATGGTTATTCCCAAAGTTTACGCAAAGCTCACTGCACACTGGACAGGACATGGCAAGTATTGCCAGCAGGCAAGTCTAGGATGACACTGCTGAATTTGGAGTTACCCTTCCCATACTTCTGTGAATCTGGAAAAACCCACAGTGACCTCCTGACCACTTCACAGTCAGTCCCACAGCCTTTTAGGAATTTCTCTGGCTGATGATTCGGTATGTGCTACTGGTAAACAGGAGCATTCATCATTTACTGCAGGACTTTAACAGAAAGGGAACCTCAAGCAAGCATTCTGCATTTCTGTCTGTCATGCAATTGGACAGGACAATTGTGTGAGATTCACATTCAAAACTCACTTGCACACACACACTGTTAGCTCTGCAGAAGTACTGTGGACCAGCATGACTGTCCTTAAGAGGCAATGGAAACCTTTAGGAGCAAATTTAAGCTTTCAACTAAATCGACCCTGAAGACAATTCACATGTAATTGGCCAAAACCACTTAGCAAAAATACCTGACTGTATGTGAGGGCCACAATATCCGTAGACTAGATTAGTAAGTGTCTGCACAAGCAACGTGGCACAGCACAAATGTGTCTAATTAGCTTGAATCTTAAGTTTTAAGACAGTTACGTAATATGGACACTCCTAATCAATCCTTTTTTCTGGAAAAACTACCCCCGTAAAGCAGGAGACTTTTTCTCCACCAAGCTGATGAAAACCACAGAGACTACTTAGACTGTCTCTACAAGATTTCTTTGGAAAGTCCCCAAATGCTTGTCTCTGGGAATAATCTTACGCAAACCCAACGAGAAAATAATTTTCATAGATTCCATGAGTACTAGAATTTACCGAGTCTCTTCTACACCCAAACTTTTACTGTTGCTCTGTGAATGAGGAGATCATTGAGGAGATTGTTAAGGAGAGTTAGATAATAAAACATTAGCAGTTGATTCAGTCCTCATCCTTCCAAATGCCTCTAAAATATTCATAGCTCAATATTTTCCTCACAGGTCAATAAGAGATTATTCAAACATAGTTCAAACACAGTACTGCATGTTGCCAACTCTTTTAACTCATGGAGGTCTGAACCCTGGAAGTGTCCAATGGCTGCCGAGTGACTAAGAATCATGAGTGAAAAGTTACTTAGTTATTCTCCCTCCTACAGCTCTTCCTCCTAAAAGATACCAACACTCGGGCAGTGAAGAGAAGCTAAGATTTTTTGCAGTGGCCAGGAGCAGTTTTATCTAGGAAAACAGCAGTTTTGAGTGAGATGGAAACGTTTTGATGCACTGAACTGGAGGCAGAGGGGTCACAGGTGTTGCAGGTCAATTGCTCCCTGTAGCAGGTCACAGAAGGCCATCCAGAGTTGGGTCTCTGCCATCTGCTTTACCCCTGTCTTTCTGGAAATTGTGCCAGCCACCATGATGCAGGAGCCAGGAGGCAGTAGGCTCCTGTGGCCACCACCATAGCCCAGCATTAGCTGCACAGACCTTCGGTCTGCAGTGACACTTGAGCCATTTGTATTGCACACCTCTAAAATGCCTTCCTCCACAAATACCTACCAAGAAGAATTGAGTGGTTTGGATGCTTACAGCTTGTTCCCCTGAGGGATGGGTGAATGTTGGCCTGAGGCAGCTGCTGTCCTCCTCAGCATAGACCTGTGGTTTGGTACACTGCCTTTAGATCATGAAAAGGACTTCCAGCATTTGATTTATGCTCTGCCATTGCCTTTATTTTGCATTTCAGTCACTCTGGACACTAAGGAGAGGTGAGCAAAAGTGATTAAGAAGCGCAGGCAACTGCCATAACCCTTTCCCTCCTGCTGCCATTGTTCTGGTGCAATGCTCCCAGAAGAAGCATCAGGAGTACCTCTGGGAGCAGCAGCCTTTCTATTGTTGCCATCAGACCTGTTTCTCTGCTGTGTCCCACTGCTATGCTTGCATAAAAATCTTCACTTCTATGGGTGATGGAAATCTGCACTTCCAGGGATGGTGGAAAGGAACATTTACACTCAAGTAGTGCAGCAAAGCTGATGGTGTGTGGACTAGAGATTGTCCAATTTCTCTCACGACACAATTCTCATTTGGGGTGCTCATCATGCTTCTCCTTTGCGTCCAACACGTGCTGCAAGGTGTTCTGAATGGAAAAGCCCTGCACAGGACAAATTTCCAGGCAGCTGCAGAAGGCTGGATTCATCTTCCTGAGAGACTTTTTAATATGCACAGCAATGCTGAGCAGCACACGGGATATGGAGTGCCAGTCATCTCTGCCAACCCTTGTAGTGGTACAAGTGAGGGGCAGCAAACTGTGGCCCAGGGAGGGTGGGAAAGTAGACTAAGTTCCAACCTGGAAGCCCATCTCTTGTGAACCTATGTCTCCAGGCTCCTTGACTCCAAGCAATCACTGAACAACACAGCCCCCTCTTTGTTTTGACTGTCTAAATCCCTATAAACAGAGCACTTGTTCTTTTTTCTTTAACATCCTTTGTGGTTTCATGAAAACGCCGGATGCTGCAGAAGGCTGAAGCATGAAAGGTTCTTCTCTCTATCCTGTCCTCCCTGTCCAGCAACCACACTAAAAAGAAACCACCAAATGAAATGCTTGCGAATACCTGGACCGACAGCCCTGGTGATGGAAAGCTCTCCAGTTATTCATAGACCAAATCAAGTCTGGGCAGCAGCTGTGCAAGTTTCCTAGCTTGGCCCTCACCAGTGCCAGCTGAGGTCAATCCAAAGGGCCCCACCTCACTTGCACACTTTCCTTGCTCATTCAAACCCTTGGCAGCATGGTGAGGCTGCCAGCCACAGGGTGGGTGCTTCCCATGATAGGGAACAGCAGAAAGGCAACACGAGGGGAATGGCTGGAGCTACCCCAGGCTTAGATCAGGGATGAAGCAAATCATCACCTTCTGGGAAACACTTCCAAGCTAATGCTGCAAGTAGCTCTGTGGGCAAAAGTTAAAACTTTTCGTTCCTGTTGAAACCTTAGGTTGCTGTTTACCAAACATTTGCTCACTCTTCATGCATTTGAGTGAATGAGGAAATGAACCACAAGGCTGGGCAAGAATGGTCAAATCCTGCTTAGGTATGCAAATCACCCTTGTGCCTACTTTTGGGTTGAAAAAGGAATCCCTCTCCTTGGATCTGCTGTTTCTCATGAGCTCCTGCCACTTCCTGGTTCACCATCAAGGCATTGTGAGCACAGCCTCTGCTTTCCAGGCAGCTCCATCACTGTGCCCACAAAATTTTTTTGTTACATCTAACTCAAGGCTCTTGCTTGCTGGTCCATCCAGCACCTCATGCTCTCTTCCATCTCATCACAACCACAGTCTTTATCCATATCTTCTAGTATTTGCATGCCCAGAACTGAGCAAGTCCTCTGAAGACCAGGAAAAGCTCACAGACAGAGCTATCCCCTAGACCTCAAAGAGGGAACAGATTTTGCAAGTCCGGTGTAACACAAAAAAGAAGTAACCCTGTTCTGCAGCCAGTCCAGGCTCAGTTCCTGGCTGGCATGTGGTGCTGCAAAACTGTGACAGCACCAGCCCTGCTGTGGGTGGAGGTTGTTATCTGAATGGCAGTGTTTCCACTTCACCCGATACAGCTTCACTTATGTGCTCAGAGGAAGGACACTCATACGACAAACAATCCTGGCTGTCTTATCAAGCCAATAGCACACAGAGGAAAAAAGGACACTGCTGCTCAGCTTCCATCAGTCCTCAGGCCCAGGAAGTCAGAGCCTCCCTCTGAGGTGATTGGGAGCCTTTCCTCTCTTCCCGACCACCCCTGCACCCTTGCACCTGTGTTGACACTTTTGCTCTCTGCACAGCCTCCCTCTATCCCAAGAGCACCAAATAAACAAAATGCAATCACAAGGTGAGATGAATGGACTCCCTGCAGCAGAGGAGCAGGCTGTCACTCACAGCAGCAGCAGGTAGGGGACAGGGTCTTGAAAAGGCACAGAGCACCCGCTCCTCTTTCCCATCTGCCCTCCTAGCTGGTGGGGAGCGGGAGGCTGAAATTTCCTTTGCCTGCAGCACACATCGTGTTTCCAATCCTCTCTCCATTCTGAGCAAGTTTATGACCTGTTGAAATTCAAGCTGGGTGATGTGATCTGCTATCAAAATGCAGTATGGTTGTTGCTGCTCCTTGATTTCACCAACAGAGAGTTACGGGCTTGGTAGACCGTTTCATTACTTATTTTCTGCTTTCTCACCCCATAGAGGCTTTTGCATACCACACCTTCATCTTGCTTAAGAGACATGCACAGCCTCTCATCATGTTGTGTACTTAGAAGCACCTGGAGGTTATGTGCCTATCTCTTCTTATAATAATTTCGTTGTTTTCTTTGCACCAGAAAGAAGCTTCTTATTGGGCTCAGCAAACTAATGTTGTGGTCACTCACACAAAAAATACAGGTTCCTGTGTTTTCTTGTCCACCTAGACAGACTGAAGTTCTTTGGGCTGGTGGTGTGGCCATGCCCTCTCCAACCACCTGGAAGAGTCAGTGGAAGACACTTGTTTTGTTTGATCCAGCAAACACCACCAAAACACAACTGAAATTTGGAACAGTTTGGTCCAAAGCATTAAATGAGCCTCTTGCCTCATGTAGGAGTAACTGCAGTAAAGGGAATGAGTTTGCTGGTGAGCACAGTTTGTGAGGTCCACATGCTTGTGTTTTGCATGCAGATGTTCCCTTTCATGATTTCTTACTGCTTTCACATTCAGTCCAAAGACTAGGATTAGTTTACGCAAGCCAGGGGCATGCTCAGGTCCCATGGCAGGATCTCCAATACGCCAATACACTCCAGTTTACCAGTTGAGGGAGCCTGGAGCAGAAACCCAGGGGATCAGGCCTTTGAAGCATACCTCTGAACACACAGTCCAACAAATTTAAATTGTGAGAGATCCATAGACACCCAATTTCCATTGATTTCACCCGAGGTAAGAGGCCAAAACATCTTCAGATATTTGTAAGTTAACTCCAGGTTCGGGTCCTCACTGGGGCAGGCCTGCTATGAGCAAGATAAAATGTTACCTGAAGAAGGATTACAGTTGGGAGTCTAAGGGTAAGATGTAACATCAGACTGAGCAGACAAGACCAAAAAGTGACAAAATAAAACAATAAACTGGAAATTTGCAACATACTAGGCAATGGTTTCAGCTTGCCGCCTGCCTGTTTTATCACACTGCAGGGCTCAGACACACGCCTTGAAGATATTAATGTATCATTCTTAGCTTTAGATTTTTACTTCTTTTGGCTCCCAGAGATATTTCTATCAAAAAAGTGTCACCAGACTGAGCCCTCTACCCAGTTTTGTACAAGATGGAAATTTACACACCACCAGAATCTCAGATCCAGGGTAACTATCTCTTCCAAGCAGCTCCCTGGAGACAGCAAGCGCAGAGACAAGTACTTACACTGCAAACGCTAATCACCAGCGTATGATACAAATTAGCTGCCTCCCGTACATGCACATCAAACTCTTCCTTGCTTCTGCCCTGCTTCAGAACAGGATTCTTGTGTTGCAGGTATGTGCCATGTCCTGCTGGTCATCAAATAGCAAGAGTGCTTTGCAGTCATAACTAACAGCACTGCCTTTTAATGAGAAACACAAGCAAATATAGTAACTACCTGGAGAGAAAATCAGTACCTGCTCCATCGCTTTGCAGCACTGAGAGCACAAAACAGTTGCAACAACTGTCACACATTGCTCACCATATCTGCTTTGAGGGAAGGATCCCCCACAAGGCAGGTGGCTCAGCTCGGTGCATGATTGCATGGGTTGGAGTGTGACCAAGGCCCAGCATCAGAAGCCCAAACCGTCTTCCCCAGGCATTACTGCAGGCACGCTCAAATATTAAACACTTCGAATACCTCTGACTTGCTATGAATCTGCCACTGCCATAGATGCAGTGCCCTCAGCTCTGGACAAATGGCTCTTGGTAGGAGCAAGTGCTTCAACAGAAGCTCTGTCACTGTGCTTTCCCCAGTCTTGATGACAGATATAAATATAAAAAACAAAAGCTGCATGGCTGACACAGCTAGAATACATCTCAGTTCACACTGAATATTCATTTGCCAGCTCTTGCTGAAGGCCTTCAAAAACACAAGCACTCACCAGAACAGTTGCTGCCTCCTTGTCTTATTTTATTTTAAAAGGGGCTGCCCTGTAGAAGATTAAGTAACTTCATGAAGTATATAACTAATAGGTTACTTTGTTAAGTAGACCAAGCCTGCTGTCCTATAGTCTCTTTCGCATTTTCATTAAATCTGAAATCAGTTAAGATTATGTAATAGAAATGCAGTAGCATCAGAGACTCTGAGTTGAATAAGAATTTTGAATTAAGAGTACAGAACAACCTGAAATTGTCTTTGGAAAAGAAAAAAAAAAAAAAATCAGAGCACCCAAGGGCTCAGTCTGGCCTCACAGAGGCACAGCATTTCCATGAAATGGCTGTGAGCTGAATAAGTGCTCTGGATATTAATATTCAAAGCAGGGCATCACATATGGCTTATGAAGCAGCTCTTCGTGTAGATTAAAGACCTGTTCTCAAAGCAGTCAGCTTCCTAGTATAACTGGAGCCACTAGGCTCCAAATTAATTACCAAAGCACACTTAATGGATAAAAAAATAAAAATCTTAAAAAAAAAAAAAGCTTCCCTTTTTATTAGCCTCCCTCTCTAACTATTAAGATTGAGCCTCACAAGTGACTTGACTAATGATGAGTCCCAAGAGAGTGAACCCATATTTCAGAGCAGCACAGCCACTCTGAGTAACCCCTGGCTGAAAGTGAGAAGCCTACATAGGATTACTCCAAGCTGCAGACAGGTGGAGAAATTCATGGCCATCATTAGGGGAGCCACAGAGGAGTTTTCCTTGACCAGCGAGGGCAGCAGCATTATTCCAAGAACTGTGCTAGCTGACCTGGTTTGTACTCTGTGATTCTGTTTACCCACACAGGCTGCTGCACAGTGCCCAGGAGTGTTCAAATGACCATCCCACTGGCATCATTAGCACTTAAATGAGATTGTAGGCATTATGGACCTAGTTACACTTAGAGAGAGACTTCAGTGCAGGTCAAGAAAACCTTCTGTGGATGCTTACTATGTATTTTACTTGAATGAAAGTCGGATTTTTGTTTCTGACCAAAGACATGTTGTTTTATATAGATGTGTATAGCACACATACAGAAGTTTGATTCGGTAACAGATCTCTGTTTCAGTGAAGCATCACCTCACACTGCAGTGCAATGTCTTCCAGACATGCTCTGCTGTTGAAAGGCAAATGCTTCCTGGACAGGGAGGGCAGATTTGTCACCATGGTATTGCTCGATGTGCAAGAAGTGATGCAGAGCACCAGTTTGGTTTATTTGTCCAGCACATGGCTCCTCCAATTGCTAGCTCTGCTCAGTGCTCTAGAAAGAAAGCAGAAGCTCTGGTCGGTTCCACTGTATCCATCCCTATTTTCAGAAAACATTTCCCTAAGTAGGCCAAAAATGTCTCTTAAAACTTGAGATTTAGAGGATACAGCTGTAAGGCAAGACACACAAATGGGGTGACCAGTTATTCTACTTTTGGAGGTACTGTCCTAGTTCTCAGAAAGCAAATCTGCACTGCACCTCCCATAGAGGAGAGAGGCCAAATGTCCCACTTTCTGTTCTTGGTGGCCTATTTGTCCTACCATGAAATAGTAAGGTATGTGACTGCACGCATGAGAAGAAACTCTCCCCACCATGTGCCTGCACAGAAAGCCAAAAGCATTGCAAAAGGCCCTGACTGCTTCCAAGTTAAGTTTCAAAACCTTGTCGTTTCAACCCAGTCGCTTGTCTCACAGCTATGTCAAGGTGCAGCAAATGCTATTAAAAACTGGCTTCTCTGTCCTCTAATGTCACCTCTGCTCTGAAATCTCACTTCGTTGACACATGCAGTTCACTGCTCCATATCAGCCAGTGGGAGCATAATATCAATTCACTCTGATTCAGCAAGACAACTGCATTTACACATTGTCTATGCCTGTTTAGTAGGGCAGCAAGAGACAATCCTGAAACTGTTTTTAACTCTATTAGACATGCACTCAAACTTAAGTGCTTGACTAGACTGATGTCAGATGAAAAGAAGGCTACTACATCAGAGGGCTAAGCTTTGAACTGAGAACACTGTTTATCATAAACTTCAGGAAAAAATCCTTAAATACAATGAATTTCTTTTTGACAAGCATAAAAGTAATATGCTCAGTAAAGATCCAGCTCCTGAGCAGTGGTAGCACCAGGTTGCTGTTAAACCCGGGCTTCGGCAAAGCGGTGGATGAACACAGCACCTTTCTGTAGTGTCTGTATCAAGCTTTAGTCAACCAAAACCATAAACTTGAGAGAAAATGGATCCAATTAGAGAGTATCCTTAAATTAGAACCACCACCCACTTTCCAGCAGTGCTTACTGCCAGTCTCAATTGTATTTTGCTCCTCTGTAAGGTAACTTTGATGCAACCCGGGTAAGAGGCATGGAAGAGCTTTGTGTTTGCTTAGATGGCTTTTACACCAGTGCAGCTTTGTCAGTTATGCAGACAGCAGAAGACAGAAAGGGAGTGAGACCATCTGTGTACTTCATTTTTCAAACATCCCCAGTCATCGACAAAAGCCATGTTCGTAAGTAAGCACAGAACTTGGACTTCTTAACACTTATTCAGCTTCTCTGAGCTAGTTATCTCTGCTAGCAAGGTTTTATATGCATGCAAATCTCTCCTTCTCTGGCTATCCATCTCTCATGGTGCCAGTGGCTACATTCATACAGGTCTTTTAAAAATCTTCTCAAGTCCAAATGCTATGTGGCAGAATTTCCTGATCTTTTCTGGGTTATATCTCAGTAGACAGAGAAAGCTGACCTGACAGATCAGATCTGCTGTTTCACACCCTCAGTTTCACACCTCTCCATTCACAAGCTGTTTTGCATTTCTTTTTACTCTGCAGTTTTAAACTTTGCAAACTTCGATCAGAAGTTTGATTATAAGATGAGAGTAGAAACAAGAATCTACCCTCCACTACTCCTCCAAAACATCTATTCTCCAGTATCAATGACCTTTCTTATGGAAAAATTGATAAGGCACTTTCAGAGAAGATATACTGCCTTCTATGTTTTGACATTTGAGGTTTATTCAAAGCAAAATAAACTTCTTAAGAATAAAGGGATTAGAAATACTATCTTAATGATTACAATCTGGGGGGAAAACCAAACTCAACATTCCTGCATTTGTTTATGAAAGTAGACATCATTTGTACTTCACTCTTTGCACAGACAATAACAGTGGGTTTAGCCATCTCATTATTGTAGCAATGAGAATGGGAAAATCAGCATCTGAAACTGGGTAAGATTTTGATGCTACCTCTGTACAACAGTTTTAGCAAGACTCTCACTCACGGTGAGTCTGTGGCAGAAGCAAAAAACATGAGCAAGCATTGCACACAAAGCCTTCTGGCAGTAAGAAGTTTTCAGTGGGTTTGTGTGGTGCTGCTTCTGACTTGCCACATCCCTTCCCCACTGTGGTCTGCAGCACATCTGCAGGTTCCTCACTTGCTCCTGCCTTTGCAGTTCCTGGTGACTTGGGATTTACTCAAATGCTAAGGACACTTGAAATAAAGCAAGAAAGCACTCTTTAGCAGGGGCAGGTAGACTGTGACAAGACGTCAGGGTCAGCTCATCCAGTGCTTGGTAGAGTCCTGTGGCTCTGTGGGAACAATGCAGTTAATGCACTTTTCTAATTACAGAAGTAATTATTAACCAAAAGACATATTCAGTGGGTCAGAGTAGGAGGATTTCAGCTCCCTGGTTCATGCAGGAATAAAAAAGTACCCCCACAAATTCATACTTTGCAGCAAAAGGGCAAAACATGAAGACTCTTTGTGAAAGACACTAGATATCACCAGGTAAAGCAGCTCACACCCCACCACCACCTTGTTTGGTTGTTGAGGCAGCAGGAATGCTTTGTACCCTGGGTGCAGCTGAAGGGGAGGTGCTATTGAAATGCAACTGACTGTCAGGAGAGGGATGCAATGAACCTCAGCCAAGAGCCAGTACTAGGGCCCCATCGGGTAGCTGAGAGATAAGGGCCCTTCTCCAGCACAGCCTTGGCAAGGCAGTTGGCATGAAGAGCCTGCCCTCACATTGTCAGGACAAGCCCTACAGTGCACAGCTATTATTTGCTTTAGTGGATGCATTTTTGACACAGTGTACAATATGTTGCTATCACCTCCATGACAACTCTGTAATCTCTGCTTTCCCTTCCAGTGTTACTGTCCCAGTTTCCAAGGAGCAGACAAGAATGTTTTACTCTTTTGGAGTGGGATAATTCCTGACCAGGAAAGAAATGTGCAGAGACAGACTTGGGAAATTCTTCACTTGTCTATTTTTATTTACAGTGGAGTTACTATTATTACCTTGAGCAAAAATAGCACACAAGCAAGACAGTAGCCAAGCTTCCTTTGCCTTTCTGAGGGCACCCATTGACACCAACCCTTGGTCACATCTCCTGCTGGGCTACCCAGAGCCATGACCCCCTCCTGCCACCTCTCCTCATGACCAGCACAAGGACAGCCCCAGAGACAGGCACCAGTGGTAGCCTCATGCCTCACATGTTCACTGGCAGTATGCCACTCTGAGCCAGTTTGGCCAAATCAGCACTTACCACTCCTAGCAAAGCCCATCTGCACCTCAGGGTCCCAAGACAGCTGATAGTAGCCAGTGGGCATCAGCACTGATGGCAGTGAGAAGGTCCCAGCGGTGCATGCTACTCTGGTGGTCCCTCCTCCATGGTGTTAAACAACCCAAGTTTAACATTCACAAGCAGGAGCAAATGGGCAGCAATACCCCTGTCAAAAAGTGACACAGGCTGCACTAAAGCATTGCTGACAGATGATGCAAAAAAGAACCAGGGAACTGGTACTGACTCCATTGGTAACAGCCTCAATTTCAGGTTTTCAGCAAAGTTACACTATGCCTGCAGTGATGGTGTGGAGAGAGCAAGTGGCACACATAAGTTATCATCTTTTGGATGGAGCACAATCACAGGCTGTTTTTAAGTGCATCTCTTTTAAAATGCAGTTGGAAGTTTTCACAGCAAATCTGAGTTTTGGAGATCATCTTCAAATTCGTTGTGTTTTATCTTCAGAAAAAAAAAAGGCAGGATCTGCCTTTTACAGTCAGCTTTGTAAAATATCTGCCAACTGCTTCTTCTTTTCTCCCCAGCAAGGACTTATACTAGGCCAAAATTTTCAAAGCATCTCCAGGGATTAAGCACCCATCTCCTGTTGACCATCAATGAGATGAGTGCACCCAACTCCCTTAAGCTCCTGTGGAAATCTCATCCTTTGATGTTTCAAAGGCTTCAAAGCTAAGATCTGTCTCTTTGAGGCAGGAAGAAAGAGTGCGAAAGTGTTAAAGCAACTGATCTTAAACCCCTTTGCCTAGTCCTGCCAGAGCACACAGCATCACCAGGCAGCATGGGATGGCTCACCAAGGCAGAAGCCTTCCCTGTCTGACTGCTACTGGGTTTCCTGTGACTACCCTCCCCCAATGGAGAAAAACAATGAGACTAAGGAAGACAGTAGCAGAGCCAGCATCTTTGCCTGAGGTTCAAATGGTCTGTAGCAAGCAAATGAGACCACCTACCCAAGGAGACCAAAGTGCTTAACAGTCTGGGTGCAAACATCATTCATGCTCATCTCTGCCTTATGGCCAGGTAACAGAGGCATGGGCAGTGTCTGTGCCTTGCTTACATGCAGAGTCAGGACCTACTTCACCCGGTTTTGCCTTGAGCACAAGCCCTTTCTTCCCTGCACATCTCACCTTATCTATTTTCCTTGATACCAATGGATAAATCCTCTTTGAAATATGTTAGCCTCTGAAATAGGAAGTTGATGCTACAAGCTGCACGAAAATATGCAGCTGGACAGGGTCTCTACAAATCCTCCTTCTAAGGGAAAGAATTGTTACACCTTATTTGGCATCAGAGAATTCACTCTTCAGCTCATGGTTCGCTTCTCTATGCAGTGGCTGCATTTTAATACATGCAAAGTGTAAAGATTATTTTCCCATGATTATGGTATCCATAGCATAGCTAGCATGAGTAGCTAGCACTAAGTACTCATTTTTTTTTTAATTATTTTTTTTTTTCTCTTTTACCTCCAAAACATTCCAGGCAACCAAAATGACAACTTGCATTTTGAGGTTTGCCCAAGAAGTAAGAGACAGAGGGTTTGAGGAGGTCCTTTGTCAATTTTGCCATTTAAAATGTGGTAGGCTGAAGCAGAAATTCAGCATGCTCTCCCCTTTCCTTTCATTAGAAATTCTTCCTAGTTGTTATTTGCTTTAATTTGGACAGCAGACGAGACCATGTGCAGGTAGTTTGTTTATGCCCCTGCTAAACTGGAAGGCTGGCCCTGGGTAGGAGAGTCCTGCTCAGGAAAGGTAGTGGCAGCAGGCGTCTGGAGTTCATCCCATGACCTCTCATCCCACTCCTCACAATTATGTCACTTTTGCAAAGTGCGAAGCAGGCGTCTGTTTCTGTTTCCATTGCAGTATCACCACTGGTGATGATAAGGATGATTTATTTTGATTGCAGTACTCCAGTCAAACGGGCAGGCCCCCCGCGTGCCAGATACAGGGCAAAACAAGAAACACTGAAGGTCACCTCCTCCCTGGTGAACCTGTCGTTTGGGAGAGAGCTTGTGTGAATACCTTAGCAATGTAAATACCATCCTACGGTTTGCTGAGGCCCTCAGTGAATCAAGAGGGGGCCCTTGTTTATCTTATGAAAAATTCCCGAAATAGCACAGCAAACGGAAACATTCCATGTGCCTCAGAGGCACAGAAGTACTTTGAGATTCACCAGGCCCCACTGCTGGAGTGGGGCAGTGGAGAAAGCTGCTGGGGGCAGTTCTGCCACACTGCCGCCCTGACAAAAGCAGCTATGCTGGCACCATATTCCAGCAAACCCTCAGTTGCTCCTTCCTTCCTCCTCTGGTTCTCTACGGCCAGATTTTGTCTGCAGCACAGACAGCTTTTACATATCCCCAGGGTCAAGAGAGGGAGGGAAATGGCCTTTTTGAGGAAATGAGGATTACTTGTTCTGCTGTGTTTCAGTGGCCTCCATGTGCCATATCCAAGGAAAGTGTTGCAGCTCCCACTATCCCGTGGCAGAGATGTTGTACATTCCCCCTCTGCAGGGATGTGTGCTTCCCTTACCTGTTGCAGGCTGCTGCCCTGCAGCTGTGGCTCACAGAAGGACTACTTACCTCAGAAATCCCTCCAAAGCTAGCAGATAGGGCTTATGCCTCTGGAAACAAGCAGGGTGGCAGGAAAAGGGAGCACAGGGCTAGGCAGAGATGAATGAGTGTATTGTTTCGGCTTGCCTGCCTGTTGTTTTATTAACTGCAACATCTTTCGTAAGATACTAGAGATGGTTGACATTTCTCAGCCAACACTTAAAAAAAAAATCACCCAGAAGTTGCTTTTAGAAAACCTTCTCGTTGGAATAAAAAAATGCTAACCCTATATTCCTTCTCCATTCCTTAAGCTCAAAAAAAAAAAGAGAGTAAAACGATTATAGAGCCGTAGTTTCTGGATTGATGTTGACAAGCATTTAATAACACTTTATTCAGCACAATTTTTGTGAATACCTTGAGCTACTTTCAAACTCTTCAAGCAACAGTAATATAATCCTGTGTCACTTCTTTGAGAGCTTTATAATCAAACCAAGTATCTGAACACAAATATAGCTAAAGTCTGGATGTGGTTGATTTGTGTCCTTCTCTAGCACTAGCTGTACCCAATGCTGATACTAATGGAATTATGACAGGCGGGAGGAGTACACGCCTCCAAGCCACTGCATGCTGGAAGGTGAACAGAGCAGCACTTCTGGGCTGGGAAGACACAAGGATTCTTGAGAAGAGGCAGTGGTAGAGGCAAGATTTTGGCAGTAGAGGTGGTAAGCAGATGGCAAGGAAGGAGCAAGGACAAGCATGGGGAAAAAAACGCCCAGTGCCCTGCACTCCTGCTTGCCCAAGCTGTATCAGTCAGTCCCCTGGAGCTTCCAGACCCTAGCTCCTCCCTAATGGTGTCACGAATCCGTGGGAGTTGCAGGCAACATGCAGGCTGAAAAGAGTGTGAAAGGCATGGCTGAAAATCTTGGTATGGGTAGCACTGCAGCAGTACCACTCCCAAAATCCTTGCTTAGGCAGCTGTTCCTAGGGCTGCACAAACAAGAAGTCCAGGAAAAAACAAGCTGCAGCTAGAGTGTGACTATCATAAACAGCTAATTTAAGGAGCTTAACACAAGTCTTGCTGTGGGCATTGGAATGGCACACGTCCATTATGTATGAAAACAGAAATTTGCTGATTCAGCTGTGAGGGCTTTTGAAGTGATGGCAGCTGAATTTGCACTGAACCTTCATCTGTCAATTCATCCTTTCAACTGAACAGGCACGTTTTTAACAAGCTGCTGCTTCTCCACCCAGACAAATGGTTTCTAGGACATCCCTTCTCTTTCAGCTGTTTGTCATTCACTCAGCTCCTTCAGGTATAGACTCTTCCCCACCNCAACATCACACTGCAGAAACTCTTATGCAGCATCAGAAGAAAAGAAAACAGCTCAGGAAAGGTTACTGTGTCACATGCCCTCCTCCACAGATGCTATAATCTGATACACTCAGCTCTCAGTATCCGGGGTAATGAGGGCAAAGAAAAAAAGGCAAAACAAATATACAAAGTACATGCAAATAAGGCCTCAGGAATGGAGTGCTTTAATACGTTTACCTTTGAAAAAACGAAGTTTAAGATGCAGTATGAGGTTATAAATGAAATCAGAATTTTTATAAGTGCATTATACTTTATAATGGCTCTGAAAGAGTTTTGGGTTTTTTAAACATGGCACATCCAATCTGCAGCTCAGATAATGCACCCACTGAGATTCAAGAACTGACTGGAAAAAAAAAAAATAATGACATCTTGAAAAGTTCATGCACACTGCTCATGACAAAGCCCCTAATTATCATTTTCATCAACAGACTGTTAGGACATATTCCAGGCACTATAGGCAGGAGAGAAAAACCAAGCAGGAAGTACCAGAACCTTATCATTCAGATTATAAAAAGCCCAAATTCTAAGCAGTGTTACAAAATGCTAGTGGTCGGCTCAGACGAGGATTGGATTTCTACCTGCACACCATGACTGCCTACTGTTGCCAATGTTAAGTGCTCCGATTAGAGAGAGTTTGTAGAAGTGGCACTTAAACTCAGGTTTCACAGTTTAAGCCAAGCTCTAATTAGCAGCAGGCAGGGAATGGGAGGGTCAGCAGGGCAGAGCCTGTCTGGAGGGCTCTCGCTCTGTCTGCAGCTCACTGGCTGGCACAGAAAATGAAACTGGCCTGAGCAATTCTTGTGTCCCAAATGAGATGTGTGAACATAGCCCTAAAATAAAACTAAACTGCATTTGTACCACCACTATTCTCACAATGAGAAGCCCACCCAACGTGCTGCATATAGGTAATGCTGTTAGTAACTTCTGTCCGGAGGCAAGGCTTTAGGAAGTGGACAGTTTGGATTCCAGGACAGCACGATCCAGGCAGTCACTAAGATGGAACCAGTGATAAAATCTGGATCTAAAGGCGATGACTTTCAAGGACATCCATGGTTCAGCTTGTGTTGCAATACGAGGTTTGTCTCCAACCATGATAAAAAATACTTCTAAAGCACAGCATTCTTCCCAATACTAGATTTCCACCTCTTCCTTAAGCAAATTTCATGAATTCATATGTGGGCTAGTCAAAGTGACCACTTCACAAAGGGATGGAAAGGCCAGTTCAGACCTCTGGCTCAGGAAAAGAGAAGCATCACCTGGAGTCCTTACTGCATCTTCATGTGCTGTTCACTCCTCCAGATTGGCTGCAACCAGCAGCAGTAAAGCCCATCAGGATGCCCCAGCCCCTTGCTGTTTACAGCTGTTTACACAAAGCCTTCCCAAGTCAACCTCCCACTGGTAGAAAAGTCCAATCTGAATGCACAGTCCCAGATAAAATAGACTGCAGCCTCCAAGCACCTGTGAGTGGTTGGAGGGAGAGGCTCGAAAAGGTCTATCCAAATGCCATAGCCTGACTTCACCACTAGCCAAACACTAGTGACTCACCAGCGTTGAAGCCCTCAGAGCTGGGATTTGCATCTTGCTCTGGCAGCTGTACCCCAGCAGCTAAACACCAGCCAAGGGCACCCAGGCAGAGAGCCCTGGGGACACACAGAGCTCAGGCAGTGCTACTTGCAGACACCAGCCAAAGAACTTTTAGGAGGATACAGAGTTGGATTGTGGAGATTATGTTAAAAGGTGCTATTTTCATCCTTCTGTTTCATAACAGGGGCTCAAGCCTGAGCATGGCATTTTTTCTCCTCTCTGAATCACTGGGACCATTTTCAATGCCTCATGTGTTCATACTGCACAGGCAGTGCAGTTTCTCAGCTTCTGCTGGCTGAATCTCCAGTCAGAAGACAGTAACAGAGCAAAGGAGAGGATAGGAAAGGCTCTGAAGGGCTCCCAGAAGTTTCTTCCCCCAGGATACATGATAGCTCTCCTGTCCAGTCTAAGAGGTTTAGACCTCCAGGGTACTGCTCTGAATGTCTCACAGGCCCAGAACTCCCTCTAAAACAAGAGTCCTCTCCACCATCCAACTAGGAGGAAGGTCTCAGCTCTTCCTCTGAGCTCTTGGGCTATCATAACCCTGCAGTCTTCGCAGGGGGAAGGAAGCACATTCTAGAGGGTGGGAATGGAGACACCTGGCACATCTCCTGTTTTCCAGCACCTGCTCCCCAGTCTGCTCTGTTACAAATTCAAGCCCTGCAACAGGCATGAGCCTACTAGCTTCAAGTGCCACAAGATGCAGAAAGACAAAGTATGATTTGGAAGTGAAAAATGTACCTCACAAAAAGTCCAGAAAATTTTATAAAATCCATTATGAAGCCTCATTTGCACATCTTATTTACCTGGAAAGCACATCAGTGTCCTTGTGACAGAGCAGATCCTAAAATGGATGGGTCTTCTAACCAAGCTGCAGTGAGATTTCGTCACTTGCAGCCACTGGGTCAGAAGGAACAGGCTGCTTCTTGCAGTGACCCATTTACTTTTCCTCTCCATGCCTGTGCCTCTTTTGTTGAGGAGATCAGTTTGCTTTTGCCAGATGGAGTCAAAGTTACCACTGTGAATCCAGCGTTTTTTTCCCCTTGTTTCTTGGAAAGCACCAGCCAGTACCATGTCAAGAAAAACAAACAGAGAGGTTTACTTAGGATCTATTTAAAGTAAAGCAGCAGTGGTAGCTCCAATAACAACCTCAGGGCCAGTACTGATGTTTGTAACAAAATTTGGGCTACTGTGTGTGATGCAGGAGCATTGCAAAGCAACAGTCAGCACCCCATCTTGTACCCAAAGAGGTCATAGTCATGCACAATGCAAGCAAGAAACACACTCCAGCATCTTTGATAGCCAGGCTGCTATTTGGAGTCATTAGCTATGTGGGGAAAGTCCTGGAGCCCAGACACTGCAAGCTGACATAGGGGCCTGAAATGCAGTAGAGACACCCTGGGCAACCCAAGAGAAAGATCTGCGTTTTCTGTCTCTGCAGAAAACAATGGGCAGTGACAGATTGCTCTGACCCAGGAGACAGGCTGTGACTTGCAGGGGAGCAACAGAGCAGTGTGTCTGCCACCACCTCCTCCTGAACCTACCTTCAGTGCCAGGTAAAAGAAATTAGCTGGGGAGGAGGTAGTGGAGCAGGTCAGGGGCTGCAGAAGGCTCTATCCCACCAGGTTGTCTCCTGTAGGAAAGTGCAGACACACACAACCCCACATAGCTGGAAGTCGTACACCACACATGCTCAGCCCGGGGAAAGGGCTGCTGCTAACACAGCCTCACCTCACAAGAGCATCATGAGGCTAATTTCATTAGCATCTATAAAACACTCTGATGTTCTCTGTATGGAACACAAAACGTTCTTAAACAGCCATGCAGAGCAGAGCCAATAATGCTTCACTTTTGTTTATATAAGGTATTCTGCTGGTACTATACTCTTGGGAAACAGTAACGGCTATGGTTATGATCAGGTATTTACTACCACCTCAGCTCACTGCAGTAATGCTGACAGTACCTCTAAAAGCAATCTCAGAAATGTCTAGTCCATGGGGAATCTCACTCTGTCCCACTTACAAGCATGCCAGTGCTTTCCTTTTCCTTATGCAGCTCTTTTCTGTAAAAGAGACATTCATAACTCCGAGTTCCTTACCAGTGAACCTAATCCAGCCAGTATCCAAGACATTCAGGAAAAGAGACTTTCACAGCATTGGAATTTTTCCATCCCAGCACTTTCTCATCCCAAGATAAATGGTTTTTACTTAGAGGGCTAAAGGCTCTATTATTTTCAAAATACTTCTCAGCTTCAAAGCAGCAATGGAAATTGGCCAAGCACCTGGCCAGCTGATCCAGCCTGGAGTCAGCTAAACTGCAAAAGGCATCTCTCTTTGCCACAGCACAAAGCAGTGCTGCGCAGCGCACGAGCAGGCTGGAGGGCTGCTGCAAACAGGCTAACAATTCATGAGAATGTATTTAAACAGGGCCGGGTCAGCACAGTTCGCTGCATTCCCAAAACAGAGGCTGATGTCTGGGATGCACCTGCTGCACTGCATATTGTGTCTTGGAAAAGCCTCCTTCTGGATAGATTGCTTTCAGATACCCAGCTGCTGCACTGGGGGGAAGTCCCCCTGAGTCCTGTCATCTATCCAGTTAACTTAAGCAGGCACCGAAGGATGGACCTCTGCCCTGATTTAGGAACAGGACAGACCAGAAAACAGTTGCACCAAACTCCCTCCGCTCATGGACTCCTTTCAGATGCATGTGAGCACTCCCACAGGTACTGGATGGAAAATGATTTCATTTTTACCATAGAGGTTACCAAAGGCTCCAGATGGTGAGGTATATTTGCATTTCTTGTGAGACAAGTTTAGCAAACACCTTGGCAAAAAGAGTCTTGACCAAATAGCTCCTGGCCCTGTACAGCAAACAGAAGCAAAAGCGAGGGGAGGAAGAAGAGGCAAGGAAGAATACTGCTTGAGGAAGCTGGGCACTGCCCTTGAACACTTGCATGGAGCTTCGTGTTTGCATACAAAGCATCGTGCCTGAAGCCCAAGCAAGAGCCAGGAGCTCACAGCTCCTGCCCACCTCTATACAGGGCTTGCAGGGGCCCAGTCAAAGATGTCTAGAAAGCCCTAGGAGATCTTAGAGCTATCTGTGCCTTTCTCCAAAACCCTCTGCAGCTTCCTGCTGCCTGGGACCACCCATTTCTCCCCTCCCTGCTTACTACTCCCTGTCCCCAGCAAGTTTCTTCTGTCCAGACTCCCTCGCCACCTCATGGTTCCTGGCTGTTCAGTGCTGAGACCATCTGCAGGAGATTGCACAATGCTTGGCCACACACACCTTTACTGGAGCTGGGGTTGTTGCTCTCAGTTTTGAGAGATGGGATTTGCTGGCCAAGAAAAAGCCATGCCAAGCTGATGCAGTGCCGGTTCCCAAGGTCAATGGCTGCAGTTCTGTCCTGAGGGAGGACACACAATACCTAATGTGGAACTGTTTGTATCTGGAGCAATATATAGTTACTTTTAGCCTCTAGCAGCTTCAGAGGCTGTTTACTGTAGCACACAGTCCTCAGCCTATTAGGTAAAGGCCTGACAGTGACCAGATGTGGAGAGGAATGACTGCAAAGCCTGCAGCGTATTTATCTCCTTGCCAAGATCCCAACAATACCTTGCCTAATAAGTCTGGCACAGAATAATCATTTAAAGAGCTAAAAAACACAACATCCGCAGCCCATCTTTACAGCCAGAAGGGGAGTTTTGTGAGTCTAATCTTTCACTGTCCCAAGTGCTTCCCTCCTACTTGACAAACAGTGGGTGATTTGTTTCCTGAATGGCTGGATGCAAGCCTTCTATATGCAATTGCTCAACAGGGAGACTGCACCTCTGCAGCCAAATTCAGCCACTTGCAGCAGCTGCAAGGAGAGGCAGAAAGCAGCAGAAGCTACCACCCCACACCTTCTGTGCCAGCAGGCTCTTCCACAGAAGGAGATGCCTAATTCACAAGGGGCATGCCCCCTGCCCTTCATCTCCAATGTCCAGATGAGAGCTTGTCCCTATGGCAGACAGCCCTAACTCTGCCACTGAATCACACCATCCACATATGCATTGGTCTGTGCACGCCTCGTGCCACGGGAAGGACAGGCTGTACTGTCACAGTGTGTATCCCAGCAACACTCAATGCTCCACAGATTAGCTTAAACTTGCTAAATTAAAAAAACAAAACAAAACAAAGCCACTCATTAGGCATTTTCTGGGGGCCCAGAGAACCATATTTTTTGCTAGCAGGAGAACTGTTGGATCAGCACCAAGAAAGGTAAGTTGCACCTCACCAGTTCACGTACTTTATGACCTTAGTTAGCAGATAAGACCACATAGTATGATCTGTGTTTTGCAGGCTGCAGCTACCAGGTGTTGTTGAAGGTCAGCATTGAGGAAAGGGCTCTTCCACAGTCGGGAGAAGGTTACAGAGAATGATTTTTATGCAACATAAGCTTGTAGATGATTAACAATTTTCTTTCAGTTAACCGTGAAGTTAATAGTTATTCAAAGCACTCCATTATAATAGGAGTGGAAATGGGGAGATGTACTGCATTAACCATTAATCTTGGACTGTGCAATAAAAATTAAAATGGAATATGGCACATAAGTATGATTAATTTTGCTTGCAAAGGGAGAGGGTGTCAGCATACACGTTGCACAGCAGTCTTTCCTTCTGATAGAGGGATGCATTGATGGAGGTGAGGATGTGCCACAGGAAGGCTGCACTCAGTGTTCAGTATGTTGGGCTTTTTTTCAGTGTGTCCTTTGCTTTCTTTAAGCTCAAACCGCACTGTTCAGAAATCCACCTTGTTAAATCTGCACCTCCCAAAAATCTCTAAGCATTACGGAGCGGATGGATTTTTTTTTTTTCCCCCAGTTGTGAAGAGGAAAAGGGAGAAAGAAGGGCAGAACCTGTCAATTCGAAACCATGGAAGAAGGCTGTCATCAGTGAAACGTCGGACAGCCTGCACCCACTGCAATCATAACTCCAGGGAGGACAATGGACAATTTCCCAAAAAACTATTCCTCTCTGAAGTCGCCTTTGCCTTACCCTGGATACCTATCTAGTTGCAGTCATGGCTTATGCTGGACACTGAACACAGTTAGGTCTCATCCCTTGTTGCCTTGGCCTCTGCCACAACTGCTCTTCCCAAGCACTGCAGTCCCACTGATATAAATGAGGCCATTGCCACAGACACAGAGACTTGCTGAGCTCAGTGCCATTGAATTTATTTTCTTCTTTGAAGCTCAGTGGCAAGACTTTGGTGAAAAAGAAGATCACGGGAGGTGGCCTGAGAGGCAAACTTTGTAGTCATGGTATCCCCCAGCTCAACAATGTTTTGCTCTGGTTTTTGATGGGGATTTTGAAAACAGTTGCAAAACCTGAGGCTGGTTTTATTTTTCCTCTTTTATCATTCCCACTCCGCCAAGTCTGACTGAAGTCTCACTGGGAGTTTTGATCTGGGCTGCTTGCAGCCATCGCAAGGTCTGAGAGAATGAGTTCCCCAGACTGAACCAGAAATATTTTTAAGCCAAATCCCTCCTACAGTTCAGATATACCTGAGTGAGCCTGCTTACTTGTAGTCCTGAGAAACCAGCATTTCCTTGCCCCAGCCAGAAGTGGAAGTTAGGATAGTACAAATGGGTGGTTGTTTTCATAAAGACTCTCTCAGCTCTGGGTGTTTCTGTGAATTCAGATGCCTATAAGTTAACACACATTTCAAAATGATTCCTGCAGTCATTTGACTCCTCCTCTACTCTGACCTGGTGAGACTTCATCTTGAGTACTGCAATCAGTTTTGGGCTCCCCACTTTAAGAGGGACAGGGATCTGCTGGAGAGGGTCCAGCAGAGGGCTATGAGGATGCTTAGGGGACTCCCTATGATAGGACAAGGAGCAATGGCTGTAAGTTGCAGCACAAGAGGTTCCATCTCAACACAAGGGGAACTTCTTTACTGTAAGGGTCACAGAACACTGGAACAGGCTCCCCAGAGAGGCTGTGGAGTCTCCTTCTCTGGAGACTTTCAAGGCCTGTCTGGATGCATTCCTCTGTGACCTGAGCTAGATTGTATGGTCCCGCTCTGGCAAGGGGGTTGGACTCGATCATCTCTTTTGGTCCCTTCCAAGCCCTGACATCCTGTGATTCTGTGACAGCCATGCCAATATAGTGTGTTCCTTAAGAGATAAATCAGTCATTTGGTGAGAAAACACCAGAAGCAGCTCTGGATGCTGAGGTGCACTGGTTCCCCTGACAGTCAGGCAACACAACCTCAAACACCAGTGCACTCTCAGCCTCCCTGCAAGGCTAGGGTTTGCCCCTGCTCCAGACAGGTAGCCTGCCTTCTTCATGGCAAGCATGCTGTCAAGAGAGCAGGGAGAAGAGGTGGTTATTCCTCTGATCAGGCCAAGCCATATAGTGTGTACACAGGCTGCTAGCTTGCAGACAAGGGGGAAACTAAACAGCTCTGTGGTGTGCTTGCTGATCCCAGAACCATAACTGCCTTTTGTGCCGGGAGCCTCAGTGTGGAGGATGCACAGATCCACCTTGCTTACCTTGTGCCCAGGGGATGTTTCCTTTGTCATTAGCACTCAGCAGTTGCAAGACAGTGTCTGCTCTCGTGCTCTCTTTTCCAACATCAAGCCCCTCGCTGGTTTTGGCAAGCCCTGGCAGAGCTGAGTAACTCAATAACCACTGAAGTGCAGGCAGTTTCTGGATGAGTTCATTGGGAGTGCAGAAGCATGCAATACTTGCAGGCACCATAAGTGAGGCTCTGCTAGCACAACTTGTGCCCAGAAGCAGCAACAGGTTATTTCCTCAAGGTCTCTCAGTCACAGAGACACAGGGTGGATGGGCAGGCAGGACAGACTGGAGGCCACATTCTGATCAAGAGGAGGGTGGGTCACAAAACGTCACACAGACTGCAAGAACACATGTTCAGTGTATTTGCCTTTGAGAAATGGGGTTAAGAAAGAATGAAGTCATAAACATAAGGATATACACAATGGCATATCTACAATGGCTTTGTAATTGCTAGGCTTTAGAGCACAGTTAATGTACAACCTGTCTAACTTGCCTCAAGGTAATCGAGAGGCTGTGGCAAAGGGATGCCATCCTTCTGCCTCCACACAAGCTCCAGCCTCCAAAACAGTAAAGAAAGAGTTGCCTGCAAAGGTCTGCAGATTGAAGCCTTCTGTGTTTTCTGAGGTCAAGGTGCATATTGATACCAGGAGGTGAAACACCACTGGGTGAATCTGAGCCAGCAATGCCCTGTAGAGCCACACAACACAGGACACAGCATCCAAAGAGAGAGAGGTCTCATGCCACCACTTAGCCTAGTCGTGGCATCAAATTTTGGCAGAACCCTGTAAAAAATGTTTTTGTGTACTTTCTTTCCAATGAGAACCAAGTGACTGAGAGAAAATGTGCTCCAAAGGAGACTAGGAGAATAGGAGCAGGCACAGAGGAGCCAACTGTCACATCGCTGATGACGGAACCGAAAGTCCAGGATACTTTACTGAAGAGAAAAACAGGGCTCACATTTGCTCTGCATATATGTAGAAAGCACCTGGACATGGTATTTGAAGAGAGGATATTTAGAAGCATGCTACAACCAGAGGAAGAGAAGATAAGAGTGTTGCAGCTCCAAACACTAGTGTGTTGTGAATTACTGCAAAGTCACACTTAGATTCGGGCCTTAACCCCAAGCTGAACTAGTAACACTATAGTAACTGTAATAAATCACAATTTGTATCTCTCCCTGAGCTCACACCCCTTACACTATCGTTTACTGGCAAGGGGCAGTACACTTGCTGGAAAGGAAAGTACAGCAGCAATAATAACATGCTGTGCACTAAATTGACTGTATGTAAAGTCCACTTAGGCTTCCCTTCAGACCTTGGCATGCTAAGGGGTTGACCTCAGTGACCCCTGGGCACACTCAGATTCCTGTCACGATATACCTGTGGGCATATGGAATTCATTTTCCCATTGCACAACATGCAGTTGCTTCCATGCAGGTCTCTCCTACAGCCTACGGCCTCCCCACCACTGCTTTTCTCTTCTCTCCTTCCTCTAAGGGTGCAACTTTACATCAAAAGGCATGCACACACTCTCCCTTGCCTCCCCCTGTGCCTGTATAGATGTATGTCCAGCCAAAAACCCTGGGAGTCCCTATAGCTAGCACAACAGCAGGGTTGACAAATGAAGGGCATCCACAGAGTCATGTCTGCCCGCAGCAATGCTGGAGCAAATGACCTGTGTGCACAGTAAGGCTGCCACATGGTGCTTGCTGCACCTGCTCTGTGGACAGACTTGTCAGCCTCCGAGGCGGTGAAACTGCTAATCTATAAAAAGCACGAATCTCTCAAAAAAAAAAAACAAAAACCAAAAAAACCCCACCTCATATCTTTCTTTGGTTCAAAGTATTTCCTAGAAATGCACTGGCTGTGAGGCCTTGAAGACACAGCTGTTTTCTGAAATTAAAAATTCCCCCTTCTGGTCTTTTGCAGTGCCTCCTGGAACGCATCAGTATTTTGCTGTATCTCTTGTGTTTAAAATGTTTCTCGGCACAAAATGGGCAATAACAAAGGACGAAAGGGGAAAAGGGGAGCTGCAGCAGCTGAAAAATTCACCTATTACAATATAATTGCTCTTGGAGAGATAACTTCTACTCTCTGTGGACAAGCAGGCAACTGAGAAAAAGGCAAGGAAAGCCAGATGCTTTGTATGTTTTCAGTCCACTGAGGACAAGGGACAAATGCTGGCACCATCTGACTTTGAAACAGTGACTGAAGAGAAAAATCTCACTGAAACATCTTCAAAAAGAGGCTATTTTTGTGTCCGCAGCCCAAGGGGGAGGGGGACTCCATCTCCCTGGTGGAGGAGAGCACAAAGCCAGTTTGTCAGCCTGAGATGCAAGAGTTTCCAGTAATGAGAGCAGAAAATAGGCCACGGGCAGCCTGGGCTCAAGGAACTAAGGTGTTGGGCATTCACAGCTTCAAGGTGGCAGACACTTACAGCCAGATGCTAATAAAAGCACTCTCTGAGCCCTGCAGGCATGTGGGTAGAGGTGTGGATGGACTTGTGGGCACTGTGGGCTCCCGCTATGTGACAACTAAAACACTGCTGGTGGACTTGGAAGCATAACATTGGTCCTGGGAGAAATGAATGCCTGGTCAGAGCTTTGTGTGACTGTTACATGTGTACCAAGCAAGTTATATCTGTAGTAACCTGTTTCACTGATTTCTTCTCTGCTGGGAAGTCAATAAAAATTGACAGTACCTCCATGAGATCAGTGCTCCTTGGTCATACCGTCTAGAAACATTTCTTCCTCTGGAGAAAAAATATATAGGAAGGGACAAGGCAAGAACTTTATTCTGTACATGTAAGTGAAAACACTATTAAGAAAAGCTTTTGTCAGGCAGAACATCCCATCAGCCAGCACTATCCTTGAAGAGATCCTCAAAGGCCCTGCTATGTTGGGTGTATACCAAAGGGAGAGGAGGGTGCTCATTGCTGCCTCTTTTGGGGGAGGTGCTGGATTGTCCTATTGTTTCTCTCCAGGCTTACCTGTTTGTGAATTACACAAAAAAAAAATAAAAAAATCCTTTCATGAAGCTCTATTAGAATGCCAGTGCATTCAAGGGCCACTGAAATACTCCCAAAGCCACATACAAAGCTGACCATCTGCACAATGTTATCATAAGCGCTGACCCAGTATACTGCAAAACAGACGAATGGCACTTCCCTCAGGGCAGGAATCACTTCTGAAGCTGCTGACAAATCACTGTTTATCTCATTGCCGTCTCACTTTAAATCATAGTTTGAGATGAAACTTTTTTAAACCAAGTTCCAGCCTGAAAATGTCCAGAAGAAAGACCCTTGACCTCTCTCTTGGTAGCCTTCTCAGTTCCTGGTGATGCTGCCTGCTGAGACACTGCAGTATTGTTTCACGTTTGTAGGGCAGAAGGAATGAAGTATCTGAGCCATGCTGTTCCCCGTTGCCCTGTGTGGACCCTGTGGGCAGGCAGAATGGCCTCCAGCCAGGAAAGGAGCTGATGGCAGGAGCGGCATGCCCTGCTCCCAGCTCGAGGCCAGCCAGCCTCTCCAAAGTTCACCTCTATTTGCTCCTGTTGTTAGCTCGGAAGCAGGAACAAAACAGCAGACGCCATTTAGTCAGTTTTGGTATTGCACAACTGAAAGAGAATAGGAAAGCACCCGCAGGAACTGAGCCAAGTCAATAATGGAAGCGGATTAAGCAATACATGCACCTGGCTGTCAGATGTGTAAGATACTCTCTCTTTAGTAATTACAGAGCAATTATGAAGTTAACAGCAATTCCAATAAGGACATGCATTTCACAATACAATTTTGTTCACAATCCATCAGGAACAGTCACACCAAGGAGATACAGCTCTGAAACCAAACCGTCCTCACCCCTGCAGGCATAATGCTTTAAATGCCAATCTTTGGTGGGGTGGGATCTTCCACTAATGCATAATTAAATGATCAGCTATTAAGAGGATGTAATTGAAGCTGCACTTCAATGTGACTTAAAAAAAAAAAAAAATCCCAGTTTTAAAATAGGTAATGAAACCAAGCTGAGATGAAAAGTTTGGGTATTGTGTTTATGTAATGTCAATTAGCCTATAATTCTGCCAAAACAGAAACGGTTTGAAGTTGAGTATCAATGTATCTGAAGACACCTAAGTCTGTTCCATATGGTCTGGATGAAAATCTACAGATTTTGTGACTCTTTATAGTGGTGAAATATGAATGATTTTTTGTTTATCCAAGCCACTCGAAGAGTAAACAGGAAGGAGAAACTACCATAAGGTACAGAACAGATTCATCCCTGAATTTAGGATACTAAATCAAACTCATGTCTGCTAAAGTTCACAAAGTCTGACATGCTCAACTTTACTTCAAAATACTGATCTGCTATTTTTTGCCTGTTCAAGAAGAGAAAACAGTTCACTTGCTCCAAGTACCAAATGGCAGCAATGGAAGTCTCCTGTGGTGGCATTATACTGCCATGGCTTTTGGCCAGAAGTGAGGAGCATTGCATCATCATTTGCTAACAGGGATCAGAGATTAGTGAGCAACTGACCACTGTCAGGCTGGCCACTTCAGCATCTAGCTTAACATCCTGCCTGAAACAGGCTTTTTGGGTGTGCTTGGCAGCACTGATTTCTGAGCTAGATTTCTGAGCACTGTAGAATTCCATCCAGTCCTATAAGTCTTCCTATAGCCATAAATCCATCCAGACAGGTGGTGACACTTTAATATTGTCTGCTTCTCTCACCTTGCTCTGCCTCTGCAGTATGCTACAGACAAGACCATCCACACAGTCATGAAAGAAAAGGTGACTCGGGTCACATAACCACACACAGAAAACATTCAAACCCATGGGTGAGGAAGAGAGCACACAGGACATGGACAACATCAGGTGAAGGAATGCTATCAATGTGTGCAAAACCCCCACTCATTCTCTTCTCTAAATTACTTTCTGGCAAGTCTTCCATCAAGCCTAGCATCTATCTCCTCACTGTCTCTTTTTTGTATCTCCTTTCAGGCTCTATTTCATTCAAGTAGTGAAACCTGTTGTGGTTTACTTTGATAAAGGTAGAGTCAGTCACTCAGTGTGTTCAGGAAGCAGGGATGTTTTACTATCTCTCACTGGATCACCAGTAAGGCTGAAAAGGTGCTGTTGTGGTTTGACAGCTAAGGGGATATGTGATTCTATCAAGATATATCCCAATATCTAAGTGCACCGTAAAGATTAAATAATTAATTATCAGAACTCCTGGCAGAAAGATAACCAAACATTATTGTCATTCTCCAGACAGCAAGAATGCTTTTGTAATGAGTCATGGTTGTAAGAGCTAGCCAAGGTTTGCTGTGAGCTAGCAAACCTAAACACAGGTACTGTGAAAGCCAAAGATTGACATGTCCCAGGTAGCATTTTTACTATCGGTGCAACTAATGCCTTATAATGAACTGAGTCAGGGTCTTAAACTCATGGAACACATGCAAAAGTATGTGTGAGCTGCCTTTCTAGTACATGCAGCTGAGCAGCATTTAGAGAGCTCAGAGGAGAAACGAGGTGGCCATGGAAAACTCTCACTCTTCCATCCTCTTTTCTTCTCCATCTTCATTGACCATCAAGCGTCACCGAGGATATTTTCACTTTGAATTATTTATGGATTAGTTTTTAGCAATCAGAGCTAAATATTTGGTTGTATGTAGACACATACATGTGCACGTACATGCCTAGACACTTACATACAGAACTGCCCTCACTAGGCCTTCAGGAGCCCTGCAAAGGCTGCAGTACCCCATCAAAGTAGCATCTCAGTGCCTCTAGTCTCCTGTTATGTCATCTTTTTAGCAATGCATAATATAAGTTTAGATCATATCTCTAGGGCAAAGACTACATCCTTTATACAGTTCTCTGATGTTCTTTTGAGATTAGAGACACTGAGTCTAACTAAGTCTCTCCAAGAAAAGCATGCTACATTTTTGTGTTTTATGATCTATCTCTAGCAGTGAGAAGCTTTAAAAACAAACAGAAGGACAAACTGTAGATCACCTTTAAATGGCAACATTTCAGTGCATTTCACATACTGTGTTGTTACGTTTGAGGGAGCAACAAAGCACAGACCCCCAGCAGGGTAAAGCGATGAAGACCTCAGCAGTTAGACCACCCCCTAAACCACATCCTTAGGAGCCAGTGTCACCTTCTCCTGATGCCTTGATACAGCTACACCAACCTCTTGCAGGCCAAGTGTCTAGGCACAGGGTATCTGCACAGCTCTTAGGATGCTCAAAGGCCTCCAGACCGATAGCCTTGCACACCATGCCACCTTCTCATACCCTGCTAGTGCATTTTGTTTCCCCACAGCTCCTCTCTCTCTTAAGAGTTTTCTTTTTATAAGCAGTTTAACAAAACAAGGGTCAACTGCCATGAAACTGTCTCCACAACATCCAGGATTGCTCTGCCAGTAGTAACTTCCCAGGTCAACCGAAATTCATCCCAGTTTGGTAGAGACAGCCAAGATGAGGCCCTCGGTGTGACCGACAGACCCTTTTATGTGCAAGGAGTACATGCTGTACTTGCTGGGAGAGCTGCCAGGGCCGTGTCAGAGAGGTGACCCCTCCCCTGCCTGCTGCCATGCTGGCACTCCACCCTGCCACCACCAAGATCAGCTCTGCAGGGCCTCAGTGCCACTTCTTCCAAGTGGGTGTGATTGGTTTCCTCTCTGTATCTCATTTAAAGTCAGTATTCATCTTGTCATATCTTGCAGCAGTTTCTCTGTGGCAGGTTGCCGAGGATGATGCTGGGATGTTTATTTCACCCTTTTGTTGAAAAGGATGACAGGTTTTTGGATGAGTCTGCTGTGGTTTGTAGAAGCAGAAAGGGAAAAAAACAACTTGGTCCAAAGTCGAGGAAAAGAGAAATGGGCTGAGAACATTTCTGAGCTACCTAGATTTGCACCAGAAAGGGTTTGCTCTCATCAGCGGTTTTGACAGCATTGCCTCCCTTTTTGACAGCAGTGGCTTGCAGACCAAATCACTCTGCAGCCCTTATGTACACAATTGTCTGGAAATTTGCCTTTGTATCTTGATGCAAACTGCCAGATATAAGCTTTTTTTCCTCCCCTACTTTGTTTTTGTGGTTCACGGGTTTTTTGTTTGTTTGTTTGTGGGGGTTTTGTTTTGTTTTGTTTTTTTAATATGATTGCATTGCTTAATGGAAGTTGCTGGGGTTTGGGTCAACATGCATATCTACTGTTGAAAGAGGCAAGAGGCATCCGGTGGCACTGATGAAATCTGCTCTGGAACAAAGAACATTAACAGAGAAGGGTTGATGTCTACTGGCACTGCATGTATGTGATAGAAGCTTTTTTCAGTATGGTGGCCTCCCCTGCTCTGTAAAGGAAGCTTATGCCCCTCCACTGGCCCCAAAAGGAGTGGACCTCCATGTCCTCCCACCAAGCATAAGGCCCAAGTTAGCCTACTGCACCCAGCACTTGGCTGGAACAAAGTATGTACTGGGATACAGTGTCATGAGCAGCCCAACGCCAACATAAACTGGCATCTCTGATGAAAGCTACGGTCCTATCCTGCCTGTCATCTCTGCTCATATGCACCTGCCACTTGCCTGATGTCAGATTGAGGGCTGAAGTTGTGAGGTGAATGGCTTCTCTTCATCAACCCTCTGGAGACCAAGCCCCATCCCACTAAGTCGTTCATTTCCATGTGGATCAGTGAGCTGCTCCAGTACTTCACAATTTTGTCCTAGCAATTATGATTAAGGATGCAATGATCTTGAGTAGTTTATTCAGTGTGCCCTGTTCCTCAGTCAAGGCAAGAGCTGTTGGGACAGGCAGCTGCCAACATTGGAGACAGACTCTGCAAAAGGTAAGTTTGCATGCAGGTTGAAGTTGGGAGGGACGTCTGCTGCTGGAAAATCAGTCAGGAGGAGCAGCTCAACATCTGCCTGAACTCAGTGTCATAGCAGAGTAGGCATCCCTGATAACCTGTGTACTAGTTTCCTGCAGATCCCAGTAAAGTCAAGAAAAAAACTCAGCTCCCTTTAACTCCCAGGGAAACAGCAGTGCTATGTGGTTTTGCAACACTCTGTCAGTGGGGAGAAACACCCCAGCATTGGTGCAAACAGCCACAAAGAGCCAATTTCTGGTTTCTGCAGTGTGAGGAGGGTGTGAACAAGTATGAACCACTACAGGCCATTGGGATGCATCTCACACATTGTGGTAAACAGATACACAGCGTGCAGGCCTAGTGAGATTTCTGTCTCAACCACTTTAACCCAATTCTGGCTTCTTTGTTCTCTGCCGTGGTGCTGTTCCTGTGCTCCCAGGCTTGCGAGGGATGGATTGCCCATTGCCAAGGGTGAGGTACTCAGGGTAGAGAGGTTGGGGAGCCTGGGTCATTCCTAATGATGGTCTTCTGGATACATAAATTGTGGGTCTTAGCATGAACAATGCTTATGTCCTTTTCCCTGGAAAGGCAGCCCCAGCAGCCAAGTGCCTGTACTGCACTTCCCAAGGGCTCAGGTAGCTCTTCCAGATCCAGAGAGGGATGGAGTGAAGGTGTCAAAGAAAATGTGGGGCTAGGACCTCCCTTCCCGCACTAGCAAGGTGCACTGTAATATTTCAGATCGGGGCTCTTTCTCAGCTCCTGAAGCAGGGATCTGGGAGCACAGTACTCCATTTTCACTCCGCCTTTCACTCCCCCTTTCTAGACTCTAGCCCTTTCCACTGCCTTTTGATCCTGTTTGAGAGGTATAGCTTTTGCCGAGTTTGTAGCTCCTCTTGCAAGCAGACTAGGAATTCCTCTCCTGCCTACGAAAAGGGTACTGGTTGCTATCATTGTCACAGTGTTCTGACTTTGCTGTGGTGCCTTTCGACGAGATTACAGTAGTTACAAGTGCAGCGAGCTGTCTGCAGAGAGGCACCAACGGGTCCTATGCCTTTTCTTCTCTCTACCAGACAATTTGCAGTGTAAGAAAGATGAGATCCTAAAAATGGACAATTAGCACCCTTACTAATTACCCATACTAAGCATCTCAATTAGAGGAGTGCCCGAGGGGTCCTGCTGCATCAAGTTTCATGTAACACTGACCCTGCCCCCGGAAGCGCACGTGTGCTGTGAGGGGTTACTAACCTGACTTGGGTTGGTTTTAAAAGGGGAAAACTGAAGAACTGTGATACCTGGGAAGCAAAGCCAGTGTTATTGCAACCCTTCTAGGAATTTGCATTCCATATTCTCATCAGATTAATCTTGGGTTTCCCCTCCATAGGAATTTGTTATTAAGTGCCTCGGGAAAATACTCTGCATTATGCAAAATGCACATCCTCGGGGTTTGGTCCCACTTTGCAGCTCTCTGCAGTGTTTTCCCTTCTCCCTCAACTGGCAAAACTGAGATTCCTGGGTTTGATACAAAGGTGATGAATGAGAAGTGATTCTCAGAGTCTGAAAACAGAACACGCCCAAGCACAAATACAGGCTGGGCAATGAGTGAACTGAGAGCACTCAACGCTGAGGACTCCAGGGTACTAATGGATGAAAAACTGAATATAAGCCAACATATGTGTATGCTCACAGCCCAGAAAGCAATCATGTCTGGGTTACATTAATAGATGAGTGGCTAGCAGGTCAGGGGAGGTGATTCTCCCAATCTGCTCTGCTCTCATGAGATCCCACCTGGAGTACTGTGTCCACCTCTGGGGCACTCAGCTTAAGAAAGGTAAGGACCAATTGGAGCAGATCCGGAGGAGGGTCACGAAGATGATCAGAGCGCTGGAATGTTTCTCCTGCAAAAAAAGGCTGAGAGAGTTGGTATTGTTCAGCTTGGAGAACAGAACACTATGGGGACGGTACCTAAAGCTGGCCTACAGGAAAGACAGACTCTTCTTCAGGGAGTGTAGTGAGAAGTAACAGTTTCTAACTGAAAGAGGGTAGATTTAGGATTATATATTAGAAAGACATTATTTACTATGAAGGTGGTGAGACACAGGAACAGATTGCCCGTAGAAGTTGTGGGTGTTCCCTCTCTGGAAGTGTTCAGGGCCAGGCTGAATGGGACTTTCAGCAATCTGGTCTCATGGAAGATGTTCCTTTCTATGAATCTATGACTCTGTGATGAACAGGAGGATATTCTGCAAGTCATCCCATTCTTCATTAACAAAAGCTAAGATGTGTGATGTGAAAGCGCAGATATTGCCAACAGGATCTACAGTTAAAGTTAACAGGATTATGGAATACTTGGAAATAGCAGCTGGGAGAAGAGCTAGGATGCATGCAAAGAAACAAGGTTTTGGTGCAAGTGTAGACTGGAAAGATGCTAAATGTGTTGGAAACTCAAGGAGGTAACAAAATATTAATGAATCTGCACCAACCAGCAACAAAGAAATACATTATTTATCGGGAAGACAAATAATTGTACACACAAGGTCAAAGAAGACATTTGCACTGAAGTTTCTTAAGAGACAGGAGAGCAGAGACTAATTGACTGTCTAGACAGAGCCCCTGCTCAAACACTGAAATCCTTTGATTTGGGTGAGCAGGAACAACTGGGTCATGTTGGTTAAACTCAGCTAGTTTCAAGAGGACAGCAGGAGGGATGCACAGCCACAAATGAGGTGAGCCTTGGTGGCACCAGGGACAAAACTGTGAATCCCAGACTGAAAATCCAAGGACCAAGACTCTTCCAAGGCTGGAAGAGAAACTCCCACATCAAAGTCTGGGGTTCAGACAGCTTAAGACAATCTACGTTTTCTGTATGAATTTGCATTGACTCTACAATAAGCTCTACTTTGTTAGATATCCCTTTATGTTTCCCACAGCACAGGGTGGTCCCACCAGCATAGAAGCATCACACATCCAAGGAGGCCAGCAAGAGCAAGTCCCAACAGGGGCCTCTGGGCACAGCCTTCTTCAACCAGCCCTAGAGCCCTAGAATACAGAAGGTGCTCTGAATACAGGTGTCAGGAAAGGCTGAAGAATCCCCACAGCCCAAGGGTCACTGTACAGTTTTCATGGAGCAGTGCAATGCTTCTGTGTCACTTGACAGAAAGTGAAATTGCCCTCTGAGTTGGAATTTTTTAGGTGCCAGCAGTATGAATATATTTAATAATAATTCAGAAGCACAACACAGAGGTACAAGGATGGACCACAGCCACCTGTGTAGCGAAAGAGATGTTTTTCCTCTCATATGTTGCTTTGCTCAGCTCACTTAAAACCAGCTGATTACCACTGCCGCAGAGCTGCTGCTGTCACTGGTGACATGGGCACAGCCATCCCACTCTCCTCCCACCACAAGTATACTATACAGCTCCAACAGCACAGGTTGAATTCTTGGTGCTCATGCCCAACAGCTCTTCATTCTCTCTTCTCAGACTCTCCCATAGGCATGCTGAACACACAGCAAAAGGCTCTCTCACCAGTGATTTCCTTCCCTAGTGAACTACATCAACCTTTACAAACAAACACAAATACAGCCAAAAAAAAAAAAATCCCAAATTTCTGCAGGAAACTGATGAGTGTTTGTTTTGATTTTCAGTGTGTTATTTATGTTCTTCATGGAACCAGAGGGCATTTCCCCACCAAAGAAAGCACTTACTTCACAGTCAGAGGCCCCACAGTCATTACCCTTCTCATAGTTATGAAATATTACTGGTGTGGAGAGGACAGGAGAGAGAACAAGTGGTTATCAAGATTGAAAATCAAGTACACATTGACAGTTTAGGTAGAAAGTCTTTTATTAATGATGCTATGCAAGCATATTAGCCTCATAAGGACTGCATGGATTTCCTTCATTTACACTGGTCTGAAAAACTGATTTCAATTATTTGCTTTACATGTACAAGTGGGTCAAATACTCATTTCTAACCTATATTAGACATAAGGAGAGGCTTTGCAGCATTCCCTTACTCTTCTGAGCTAGTGAACAACTACATGACATTTCCTAAGGCTCCAGCCCCTAGCACATCAGCACAGAGTGGAACTGCTGCATGCATAGAAGGCTTGTGAGGGCAGGGTCACCTCTGTACCCTGGGACTGTAAATCTCAAGGCAACCATATGAAATGCACTGGGTGAAGAAAACCAGATGGGATAGGCTATACACTGCATATAAATGTTCCTGAGGATACCACAGACACTTGGATACCACATAAAGCAATTTGTAGCTATGAGAATGGGTGTGGTTAAAGGACTCAGCACAGAGTGGTGTGATTCTGTAGTAAATAGCTGGAGAAATCAGTTAGCGAGCTCTTGCTGTGAATCCCACTGTGAAACTCCTTTTATCAGAGTGGAATCTACTGGCCATCACTACCAACCTTTCACACAGGTCACGGGTTATTTTTATGTTAATTCCCAAGGATGTACTTGTCTTGGTTCACGCACTTCCACACAGGGTTTCAGTCTACATACCCAGATCTCTCCATGTTTATAAACACAGTCATACATAGCATGTGTTCCTTTCCGCTCTTCACTGACAAAGCAAAACACAAAGCCATAAAATGCCTTTTTGAACTCCAGCAGTGCCACTTTCTAGAAGCATTTGAAAACTATTACCTTTAGGGTACTAAAGGTCGTTGGCATATTATCCCTGTGATGAAGATTGATTTAAGGTGAAACTCTTATCACCCAGCACAGTGGTGCTGTGTTCCAGCAATAGTACTAATGTCCATAGGACTACCTACAGAGGACAACAGAATTGCACTGGGAGATTCCAACCACAGTTAGGAAACCCTCCAGGGTGCTGGACCAATGGACTTTATCCCCAAACCAGCCTGCATTAACAGCTTCCCATGCCACTTCACTTAAAGTATTCTTGATAAGGCTTTGCTTTACCTCTTTTTATTATTTCACCTCTTCTTCATTACAAAAACTGTCGTTGTAATCCTGATGTCCTGGAAGAGGTCACCTGTTATAATAACGTAGTACTTTCCTTGTTGTAATCAATTCTGGATACTGCTTTTAACATACTGCCTAACATCTTAGCCTGGAGAAGAGGAGGCTGAGGGGTGACCTCATTGCTATCTACAACTACCTGAAGGGAGGTTGTAGCCAGGTGGGGGTCAGTCTCTTCTCCCAGGCAACCAGCAACAGAACAAGGGGACATAGTCTGAAGTTGTGCCAGGGGAGGTCTAGGCTGGATATTAGGAGGAAGTTCTTCACAGCGAGAGTGATTGGCATTGGAATGGGTTGCCGAGAGAGGCAGTGGAGTCGCCATACCTGGAGGTGTTCGAGAAAAGTTTGGATGGGGTGCTTAGTGCCATGGTCTAGTTAATTGGATAGGGTTGGGTGATAGGTTGGACTGGGTGATCTTGGAGGTCTCTTCCAACCTGGTTGAATCTATGATTCTACGATCTGCTTCAAGACAGTTTACTCCTTTTGCAGAGGAGATAAAAGGACAGTGATGGTAAGTGAAGGTTAAGTCCAAAGTCATGCTGTATAGCAGTGGCAGATCCGTGGTGAGACACATTTTAGAGTCCTCTACACAGTTTCTACATAGCTTGTCAGGACTCTACCCAGAGACAAAGAATTTCCATGTTCATCTCTTTGAGTTCCTCACACATGAGAAGAAGGAATTTCCTTAATTTAAAAAAAATGTGTATGCCTCATTGCATGCCACTCTCATAATATAAGAATTTGCCCTTTTATAATTAAAAAAGCCTATAGTTTGCTAAAGAAGGATCCCCAACAATTGTGGTAGCATGTGACTGTTTGGGAGTTCCCTGCCCCCCACACTTGTAAAATGACCCAGACTAGATCTCAGCCGGCTGGAAGTTAAGGAATGAAGCTATATTTACAGCTTAGCACAATATACAAGCAGATATATACACAATATACAGGAATATTTACAGAAATATACAAGGTAAAGGTAATACAAAAACACAACAGCCCTCCCAGAAATCAGAGACCCCAGGAGAGGCTCCCAACCACCCTTCCGCCTTCTCCCCACCCCTGCACCCAAGAAGCTGTTAGCCCGAGAAGCTGTGCTAGATCGCTATGCCCCGTGACACACAAACTGCCCCCTCAAGACACACTCTTATCTTCTTTGTTTTGGGGTCCTTATTCCTAAACATCGCAGCAAAGCTATGAGTGAAGCAGACATCACCATTGTTTTCCTTCACAGCCTATAATATAATTTTCTCTATTAAAATATTCCAATTAGCTCAAACCAGCACATAGCATTACAGTAAGTGGCAGTACTTTGGACTGTTGCTGGAGATATATGCACATTGTTCAGAAAGAGAATGGTACCTTTCATCTGGTTACAGTCAGTCCCAGCACTGGTTTCTTCACAGGCAACTTTCTTTCCTCTTCAATATTTGTCTACATCTTCATCCCTTTTTAATTTTTTTTTTATTCATATGATACTTATTGATTTGATCACTTTTGACATTTTCATATTCTCCTTTTTCAAAACACTTCATGTGTATTGTTATAAACAAGTCAATATAGTGGACAGGAAGTTTCTATCTGTACATTTTCTTAATGTGCTCTAAATAATTGCCTTGGAAGGCCATAGACAGGATTTTTTTTCACCTCGAATACTACCTCTCTCATTCTTCTCAGGTCCCACAGATAACTAGTACAAGACCAAATAGTAAATGTTATTGGACACCAGTAAAATCCAAAAAGTCAGCCAGAAGCAGAACTGCTTAGCAATTTATAAAGCACTGCTCCTCAATGTATCTCAGAGCCTGCTCCAAAAGCCTCATTTCACAGATGAGAGGATGAGGAGTCACGAAATGGAGTGGGTCACAAATAATACACTGCAGGAATCACAGTTTAATGCATACCTTCCTTCTGCCCCACACACTGATGGGATCTCACATTCACTTTTCACTATATCCAACAAGGTCTCAGTGATAAGAGGGTGTATCAGAGGCCTTTAAACCAGCACAGGGCAGATGAAAGAGATCAGTGGATATTTAGTTCCCTCCTCAACTGCTAAAAGGTCATCTCAGGCCACATGTACCTCTAAGATGAAGCAAGAGGGAATACTTTTTTGCATTAAATGTACAAAATAGTGGATACCACTCCAACATTTCATGGAGAGGAGAAATATGGACTGCAAGTGCTCCTCTGAAATGCAGTCAGCTGTGGCACGTAGCTGCTTCTTGTGCACAGATAACCAAAGTCCCTGAGAAGACATTGATCTGGAGACCGACTAGAAAGGAAGCAAGGACAGGTCACATCTTCAGAGAGTGTGAATCAGTGTAGCCACATGGACTTTCATAAGTTGCACACCTTTGCCTCAGGTGATGGAATGGTTGCTTTCAGAGAGAAAGAGGAGGTAAAGGATGCTGGCTTGGGTGGGTGCTGCGTGCTGGCCCCTTGCCCATGGCACTTCCCAACAGCACCTTGGCATGAGAACTTGCCAGTGCTGGCTCCCAGATAGCCTCCTCTGGGAAAGTGCCTCTTAAGTGTAAGCCCCTTAATAGTGACCCTCAAACCCAAAGTGCTGCTTTGCTCTTCCCTCTGTTATTTGTTAGGGCTGACATGTTGAAATACCACTTACGATAGGAAACCTGTGGTGAAACACGCCTTGGACAAAAAGAGTCCTAGTTTATCCTCCTCTGACTTTGATGTGTATGGAGCTGGAGAGGCACAACTCACACAGCCCTTGGTTTCCTTTTCTGCACATTTTAATTGATTCTCTCCCAAGTTTGCTGATCACAGCCTCCCCTTCTCTCCAGCCTGCCTCACTGACAGAAGTGAGATTTCCCCTTCACAATGAGCCTGGATGTTGCAGATTCCATGGCAAAGACCCTCAGCTAGTGCCTGCTCGACCTCCATGGAAAGAAACTACAATTTCCACTCCTGTTAAGATGAGGAAACTGATTCTGCACAACCAGTTGTTTGCCCTAAGCTTCGACCATTGCTGCAAGACCATGACTCCTCACACATCTTGGTGAGGAATCGACTCGTAAGAGGGACTGAGGACATACATTTATATAATTCCTGTTCCTTTAGCTTCTAGATGAAAATCTGCCTATAGAGGTATGTGTCACATGTAAGACACAATAGCTGACAGTTTTCACCAACTGTTCAGATTTTTAAGACTTCTTTAAATCTATCTTCATCCTGTGAAGAGAGATACAAGCCTTTCTCTCTTTCTACTGTTTTCTATTCCACTCCCTCCTCAGGCACTCCCTTGAGGCTCCACGTCTCTTCATCTATTTTTGAAGAAGAACAAGGGGCAGGTGGTGCCTGCAGAAGCTGAAAGAAAAGAGATGGACATATCTAGCACATGTCAAGAAAACAAACACGAAATCTCTGGAGCCACCCAATCCTCTGGAACGCTGAACAACTTGCCACTTTCTTCTTCTCGATGCCCTTATTTTTATGAGCTCAAAGAGTAAAGTATTGGATGTTACACAGCAGCTGCCTCAGGAAATAATTCACTCATTCCATTGCTGCAGACTTCAAGGAAAAGAGAAAAAAAACCACAAAAAAAACCATGAAGGGGGAAAGAAAAAGCCAGTTCCTCTGCAAAATACCCATTTTCCCAGCAGCTCAAACAGCCTAAATGAGAAGAATGCTTTGGTTTGGTGTCCCTCCAATCCTCGTGGTTTCGTTGAGGATTTTGGAGAATGCATTTAGTCCTTTGCTAACTGCAAGAACAGATTTATCCTGCAGCCATGTGCTGAATGATTATACAGGTCTAGAGGGAGTCTGAAAGCATAAACATTTACTTCATAAAAGAGATTCTGCAGACAGGAGGCAAGAGACAGTTGACTCTGGATAAGCATTTGTGCTCCATTTTAAAGAAACAGTCCTTGTTTGCCAGCAGCCAGAAAACAGACATGGACATGCTTCACAAACCAGCCTTCACCACAGTGGACAGAGAAGAGATCCAGAGGGGCCTGGAAAGAGGCCATCTGTTGACTGAGCTCTAAGCATGGCACTTACAGCACTGCCATGGTTACTGAAGAAGGGAAACCAACTCCATCTCTCACTACGCAGTGCCTTGCCTTGACTCGAGATGATGAAATAAACAAAAGCTCCATAGCCAAGGGAAACCCTAGAGCTTTGTGTGTCCCATACAGATGCTGCATTGGGATACAAGCTACTACTTTAGCCTTTTCCACAGTAGGAATATCAATGTCTTCTCTTTACCTGGCTGTTTATTTTCACAAAACTTGTAAGACCATACAGTTGCTGAGATCTCCACCCTGACATCTGGTATCTGCCAAATGATGAAAGATGTTTGTCAGGGACTTTCTTTCACATACATGTGAAGCAAGACCCCGTGAGCTTTGCTGTCTGGGTACACCAGGCTACAAGTGCAGAAGAAGAGAAGGGCTATACAAAAGGGATGTTGCTGCAATGGCAGCCTGAGAGAGGCTCACCAGCCACCTTGTAATCTGTAGGTATACATGGATGTGACCTGTAACCCACTAGCTTCATGTGACCTGCAACCTTGTGGTTTTTCATTGCAACATTAAATACCAACATGGAGCTAAGGACCAAAGCAAGAGTCATATGCAAAATGAAACATCCTGTGTCAGTGTCGTGTCATTGCAAGCAAAGTATTTTTTCCTCCAAAATTAATAATTAGGAGGTTCAGCCTTATCTGCCAGAAAAACTAAGCACAGATGAAATTGAAAGACGATGTAGTAAACAACCCTGCAACATCCTTTTCCCAGTCAGGACCTTGTCCAGAATGGAGGGGACTGGTCAGCACATTATGAGGATCACTGCACATCTCCTTGGCCAGTGAAGGTCCCCAAGCAGACCTTTCACATGAAACAAAAATTCTGAGAAGCTTCTGGTATATTTTTTTCATTGTGTGGTCAACAAGTGATGGAGTTATTCTTGGTCTGGAAAATCACAAATTATTTGTCTTTAGCTACTGTCATAGTTGTTTGACTGTCTAGAGTATAGCTCCTGGTGCTGAGAAAGGGAGATTAGGAGCTTTCCCACATAGAACCCTTCTCCTCTGCTACGCACCAAGGATTGACTATGTAGGGATTTGGGACACAGTGTAGAAAGTCTTTTTACCCATCACCAGTCTACTTTTCCTTTGACATGCATGGCTGCATTTGAGAGACTGTTTTAAGGTCTTAACTCTCAGTTCGTTTGTATGTGTAAACTGAGAGACACCAGGTGTAAAGGCAGCAGATTTGTTCTGGGATTTTGGACAGGAGGTCACTTATAGGACAGAGACTTTGCAGCTTTCAGGTGATGAAAAACAGTGGTTGATGACAAACATTGCTCTATCTTAGCAAAATCTCAAGTCTGTTGAAACACAGTCACAACCCATTCACAGGACAAGGAGCTGAAGAGCTGATGAATCATCAGCATTATCATTATTGTATACTAATTCAAGCCGTTGAATCGCTGCCCTTCAGTGGCACATTTGATCTTATTGTCTCTCCAGACCTCTTTAGTTTTCTTTCCAGACAGAGAAAAGGGGATGAAAATTTCAGGGTTAGTGGTAGAAAGGCTAATACACAGAGGATGTACAGAAGAAACAGAAGAGAAGCTAATCTTCTTACATGCCTGCCATTATCAGTGAAGATAGACCAGCACTTCTTGAGGGCATTTCAAAAGAGAAGCTTCACAGAGGTACTGTGAACAATATCCCCCAGGAGGCTCTTTCTCTCTGCCAGGTAGCCTAAGGCTCACCTTTGTGGAAACTGCTTTAGACTGAGTTTCTTGGGGCTGATACTGAGGTTTGCTGTCAGAGCAAGAAAATCTTCCTTCATCTGCTTCTACTCAAGCAGCCCAAACCCACCCCAAAGGCAATGAATAGCATCCTGTGTTGCAAAGGCCTACAACCTGGATCAGCACCAATCATTTAAAGTTATAAAGAAGGATCATCCTACTTGACGAAGCAGGCCTCCAGCCCAGGGAAGTTGTGAAATCTCCATCCTTAGAGATATGCAGAATGTGCCTGAGCAAGGCCCCGAAAAACCTGATCTCCCTGTGAAGCTAGTCCTGCTCTGAGCAGGAGCTTGCACAAGAGACCTCCGGAGCTTCAACGTGTCCCATGGTGTAGACTTAGGCAAGAAAATCTATTGAAACATGGTATTATAATGGTACAGAGTCTTCAGCATGAGGAGTCTAGAAAAAAGTAGCACAGTACTGATAGCAGTGGTAGTGGCATGCAGCACACCTAAGGAAGGTGTCAATTACACGGTACAGAGACGTGTGCAACGTAAAACCTACCCAAAGCAGAGCCAGTAAGCAAACATTCTGCTGCCACCAGCACTTCCTGCAGCCTCCATGACTGCCGTTTAAATGAAGGCTATCCCAGCGGACTACTGTTTTACAAGATGTTACATGACCATCAGTGAGTCTGAGGACTTAAAATAGGCAAAGATATGCAAGACCTGAAAAGCTAATGGTCCTCATGAGGCTGTTCACTTTCCAACAGTAAATTCTGAAAAAAAAAAAAATAAATTTCAGGATTCCCAGGTTTACAAGCTAAAGGTTTCATGGTCATTTTTAGTCATCGCCAAAATAAAACTCAGTTTCCACACATGTACATTTTCCTCAGACTACCCCCCATACTGGCCTCATCAACATTTTCTATCAGGAAACTCATTATTTATACTCTTCTGGCAAGGACATTTTATTTCAGCATTGTTGCCAGCAATGCCAATTTCCTCTCCTTATGATTCTATCCTAAACTGTTCTCATTTCTCTCGCCTTGTCTGTCTCAGCAAACCAATCAAGCACAAATTCTAAGCCTTCCCATTTTCCTCTTTTCCCTCCCACAACAGTCACTGATGTCTAACCACAGACGTCTGTGCTTCTTTTCAATAACTGCAGTTGCCTATAAAGCATGCACATGATAGCGCAGGGAAATTCCACACACGTTTTCTCCATCTGAAAATATACTAGTTCATATGTTACATTTATATGGGGTCTGGATCATGTTCGGCCATCATTCTGCAGGGAGAAATCCCAAGACAGCCAACAGAGGCTTTGCAAGCAGATAGATGACAGAACTTGGCCCTACAAGTGGAACACTGTATGATATATTTCCTTTTCTGCTTGCCAAAATGATGTTAAGAAGGGGTTATGCACTAAGACAGCCATCACAAGTTTCAGAAATAATCAGCAGCCATTTTAACTGAAACCTCAGACAACACAGCAATTTATCAGAATATCACTGCTTTTCCTGTGAAGTTACAGTTGCTTCTATTTTACTGGCATTGCCTCGCAGAGCAGTTTTTCCACCACAGAAGACTTGAGGTCACTATTAATTTCTGGAGGGGAAAAAAAAATAAGCAAACCAATATTTTTACTCTTCTTTTGTTACATTCTTTAACCTGGGTTTTCTGAAACTGCACCCACTTAGACCAAACAGCAGATCCAAGCCCCTTTTAGGTTTCAGAGTCCTGTATGGTCCCCACCAGATGTGTTGCACTGCAGACTGTGGAGGGTGATAAAGTAGGATGCAAGTGCATTGAACGAGCTGCTCCACGAAGGCAGGTGGGCTGAACCGACAAGCAGATAAGATTGGAGCTTTGATGCAAGCATGCCCCATGGAGGAGCAAAGTCAAAGTAACAGCACAAGCTCTCCAACAGTAACTGTATTGAAGGGGAATATTAAGGCAGTTACCACATCTGCATCTCATTTTCCTTCAGCATTTCCTGGTTGTACTGATTTCACCCACTGAAGAGTGACATAATAGCATGAACCAATGGAATGTGTCTTGATACAGAGTATGAGGGGGAAATCTTGCAGAATACACAAATGCAGAAAGGAAGCAGGGAGCTTAGTTGACCAGTTCCTGCATTTTCCACTTATAAATCTGATAGAGACATTTTTAGGACATCACTTATCTCCCACACAACTGGAACCACAGCACCGCCAGGACTGGTCCTTAGCCATGCACCTTCATCATGGTTTAACATTGCTTCTGAGGATTTTTCTGTGTCAGAGATACATGCATGTGCTGGTTTGAGCTAATTGGAATATTTTTTAATAGAGANGGGCTGGCTTGCTGCTTGGGTCTTGGGCTAGCAGCTCTGGCTTCTCCTCTCTGTTGAATAACTTCACTAACCACTTTTCTTCTAATCCTCCCCAGCCGATCCTCCTTGCACGTAAGCCAAACCTTGGGGTAAGGTGTGGGAGTGGGGAGAAGGTGGAAGGGTGGTTGGGAGCCCCTCCTGGGGTCTCTGATTTCTGGGAGGGGAGTTGTGTGTCTGTATTACCTTTACCTTGTATATTTCTGTAAATATTCCTGTATATACTGTATATATTTGCTTGTATATTGTGCTGAGCTGTAAATATAGCTTCATCTCTTAACTTCCAGTCCGGCTGAGATCTAGTCTGGGTCATTTCAAAGTGTGGGGGGGCGGGGAACTCCCAAACCGTCACAATGCACCTCCCGCCGTTGTGTTAAAGTGCTAAAGTACACCATTCAACCCTGGAAAGGGTCCCAAAGCAGATACCACACAAATGTCTGCAAAGGACCCAAGAGAGTGTCCTCCGTGGTACTGCACCAACACAGCATTCACCTCAGGTATCTCCAGGAAGACACCCAGGTAGACAAGACGTGTGCCTTTATGTAGGATTAAAATACAGAAGGTTGAAGCCATCTTATTCTAGATGGCTGTAGTTCAGGGCTCAGTAGATTCATGCTGATAGGTGAATCGCCTTGCCTTGCTTCAGGGCATTTGTGCTATCGGGGCCCTTTGTGTGTGTCAAAAGTTCACAAGTGGTGACCCAATTACTTGTCTGTAAAAGCAGGGGCTGTGGTATCTGGCAGGCAGCTCCCGCAATACCTTAGCACTTAGGTCAAGGTACGAAGCCTTCATGAACTGCATGTTTTAGTTGTATCTGGTTTCGCAGAGAAGTCATGGACAAAAAAATTAACTGCAGCAACGGAGGTAATCTGGGGAATTTTAAAGATTTCTGTGGATTTTTATCACACTCAGCAATGTGTCTGCTTGAGTTGCAATTCATAGCAAAGCTCCCACTGAGTTTGTCAGGGTAGACCCTTAGAGGTACATTAAAAGAAACCCTGCTGCATCCGAGGGAATTAGGAGCTCGTGGTCCCAGTGCAAATGAAATGAATACTGGGCCTTCTGCCCCTAGGGGAGCACCACGAAAACTCACAAGAGATATCTTCCTGTGTTTGGAATGAGCTCAAACAGGAACCTTGAATTCCTATCCCACCTCACCATTTCCCCTGAGCTACGGAAAATCTCAGAGCCAGATACAATCAGTGCTTGAGTATACTGGCATGAGTCCACCTACAGATAGGGCATTTGGGAAGCAATGCCTTCAGGAAACAGTGCCTTCAGGAAGTGACGTATCACACCATCCTCCACTAGCATCCTTCACCTAGCTGATCTGGTTCTCCCCAAACGAAGGCTATCAAGGACTTCTCCAAGGGCAGATATAGCCAGTGCTGCTTAGTAACCTGCTTGTGCCACCATCAGAAGACAACATTGATGAGATGGGACATCCCAAGGAAATATGGTGGACTGACATATTTCTTTTCAAGTCTGCAGTGCCACTTGTAAATTTGTTCAGTTTGTGGCTGCAGACTCGTGTCCTCCCAGCAAACTGCCCTCGAGAAACAGGGTGCAGCCTGGTAGCTGCTGCCTGAGTCAGGATGCAGATGTCACAGCTGAGTGGCGGACAGTGCTCAGAACTAGTAGTACCTGGTGTTGCAGGTCTGAATGTCAGGTAAGCTACTAGTGTCACACCAGCAGGAGTCAAAAACTATGCCACTGCAGGAGAAAAAATATTTGGATAAAGAGTTCAGTCTAAAACTTCTTTGGTTTTAAATAGATTTGCTAGTGGTTAAATAAAATTCAAAGTTTTGCAGCATGCTTTTGGGATTTTTTCCATGCTTTGTTAGCTCAGTATAGGGAGTGAAGAGGTGCAGTTCAAGGTTCTGAGTGACAGGCTGATGCTATTATTAAACATATTTGGTTTATTTTCATCATTAGACAAATTAAATATGGCTACTAGGTGATAAATCTGAGCTGCACTTAAAGGTCTCTAGCGCTTTTTTTTTTGGATAGGAGTTCAAATTCCGAGACTTAATTCCTGTTCCTAGACCTTAGTATAATATTAGAGGTGCAGGATTTTACTCTTCCTATTTTCATCAAAGATGATAGAAACTGCACTGGAGGCAGTGATCAGATGGCTTTCCTGCCAGGTGACTGCATAAACCTCAGCAGCAGTCACAGCTCTGTCATTTAAGCTGCTTATACATTTTGATACTGATGGCTCTAGATGCAACCTTTATTCAAAGTCTGACGGCTGGTCTAAGCTCTGACTGGAGCTCTGCAACTCAGTCTTTCAGACAACAAATTCCGCTGTAGCTGCTCTGTCTCCGCAGCAGGTCGGAGGAGCGGCGCTGCAGGGCGCAGCGGCGTCTAGAGAGCAAAGCGGCCGGAACGCGGTGGGCGGAGCGCCCCCTCCTTCTTCCTGGCGAGGGCGGCAGCGGAGCGCGGGCGGAGCTGCCGCCGCGGCGGGCGATTTAAACGCCCCGCGGAAATCGACCACGGGAAGTGCTGCGGTGTTCACCGGGCGGGTCGCTTGGGCAGGAACAGCAATGGTTGCAACTCGTCCTAAAGCTGTTTCCGAAGGACCTGTACCAACCCAGAGAGAGGTCCGACACAAACATGAGGGAGTCCAGGCTCCCGCATGTTTGTGGAGAGTCTCTCCTTTCTCAGGCTGCAGGGACCAAGCCTGTGTCTGCTGTGAGTGGGTGAATGACCTGCCCAGCTTAGTGGCTGAGCTGAAGGATTATTCCTTCTGAGGCTGCAGATTATTAAGGAGTGTGACAGGGAGCTGGACTGGTGGAATTCGACTCTACTGGCCCTCCAAACAGTCACAACAGCCATGCAGAAGTCAGGACACTCAGGACTTCCTCCCCTCTTGCTAGATTCCCAAACAGGGTGACTCAGAAGCTGGAGATCAGTGGAGAAAAATTCCTCCCAAATGTGACAGGCACAGCACCCCAGTAGCCACTGAACCCCTCCAGGTGCCCCTGAAGAATAGATTTGCTGTTCCCGGTGAATGTTTTCACCAAAATCAATGTTCTGCAAGGAAAACCAACCAACAGCAGCCATGAGATCTTGTCTAGTTCAGAGAGGCTTAGGAGGGAGCAAGCCTACTATCAAACATCCACAAATAAGAATAAAAGACCTGTGGTTGTCACCAAGGACTCGCTTCTGAAGGTGTTAAGGGTCCTATATGCAAACCCAATCTACTCCTTAGTATGTTGCCTCCCTGGGGCCAGGATTAAGGATATAGCGGTCTGTCAAACTGACTACTACCCGTTGATGGTTTTCCAAGTAGGCAATGAGGAAATCTCAACAAGAAGTTTGAGAGCAATGAAGAAAGACTTCTGAGCCCTGGAACGAATGGTGAGGGGGTCAAGAGCACAAGTACTATTCTCTTCTGTGCCACCATTAGCTATGCCTGATGAGGGCATGAACATGAAAACTCAGACTGGCTACAGGACTGGTGCCAATGGCAGGATTTTGGGTTCTCTGATCATGTGTCACTCTACAAGACCCCAGGCTTGTTGACTATAGATAGGAAATACTTGTCTCAAAGAGGAGAAAGAAACCTGTGGCAAGAACTAGCAGGGCTGGTTGACAGGCCTTTAATTCTGAAGAGGGAAGAGGGAAAAACTAGGCTCACTGATGACAAGCCTGGGACACTTGTGAGCTTGGGTACCAGCTCCACTGCTGTCCCAGGGGCTGTAGGGGACCGTGGATTACGTTATACCCACAATGGTAACAAACGTTCCTCTACCAAGTCTCTGAAGTGTCCATATGCCAATGGAAGAAGCATGGGAAACAAGCAAGATGAATTAGAGATCCGGGTGCTGTTGCAGGGCTATGATCTCATGGTGATTACAGAGACATGGTGGGACAGCTGACACAACTGGAATGTGGTAATGGACAACTATGGACTTTTCAGGAAGGACAGACTGACAAGGTGAGGTGGTGGAGTTGCTCTCTATGTGAGTAAGCAACTAGAATGCATTAAGCTTAACCCAGGGGGAGATGATGAAAGCACTGAAAGCTTGTGGTTTAAGAGTCAAGGGACATGCAAACATGAATGATATGGCTGTGGGTGTTTTTTCTACAGGCCACCAAACCAGGAAAAACCTGTCAATGAGACCTTCTACAGACAGCTGCAAGTAGCCTCAAGATCAAGTGCCCTGGTGCTCATGGGTGACTTCAATCACTCTGATATTGGTTGGAAAAATCACACAGACAAGCATAAGTAGTCCAAAAGGTTCCTACAGTGCATTGATGGTAACTTTTTTCTGCAGGTATTTGAAGAACCAATGAGGAGAAGTGCAATGCTGGACCTTGTATTAACAAACAAAGAAGGATTGGTCGTAGATGTTAAGGCTGGTGTCATTCTTAGCTGTAGTGACCACAATATGTTAGAATTTAGTATCACTAGAGATAGAAGCAGGGTGATAAGTAAAATTTCAACCCTGGACTTTAAGAGGACTAACTTTGCCCTCTTCAAAACTCCATTTAAAGTATCCAGTGGACTAGGGCTCTAAAGGGAAGGGGGGCCCAAGAACGCTGGTTAATATTCAAACGTTGCATTCTCCAAGCCAAAGAAAAATGTATTCCCTTGAAAAAAAAAAAATCAAGTTAGGGAGGCAGGAGACCTGCATGGGTAACCAGGGAACTCTAGGAAAAATTAAAAAAGAAAAAGGAAGTTTACAATATGCGGAAAATAGGTCTGGTCAATTGGGAGGATTACAGAAGTATTGCCAGAGAATGTAGAGATGTGGCAAGAAAGGCCAAGGCCCTCTTGGAACTAAATCTTGACAGGGAGATAAAAGAAAACAAGAGTTTTTTCAAACACATCAATGACAAAAAGGGGTGCACCACTGAATGATATGGAAGACGCATTAACAGAGGATGCAGATATGGCAGAGTTGCTGAATGCCCTCTTTGCCTCAATCTTTATTGCTAAAACCAGCATTCAGGAACCCCAGTCTCTCCAAGTAAGGGAGCAGAACTGGAGCGAGGAGGACACTCCACTTGTCAGTCAAGACTGGGTTAGAGAGCACTTGTACAAACTGAAGACACCCAAATCCATGGGTCACAATGCATTGCACCCACAAGTGCAGGGAGAGTTAGCTCATACTGTTGCTGAGCCTCCATGAAAAGTCATGGAGAACAGGAGAGCTGCCTGGAGACTGGAAGAAAGCAAATGTCACTCCACTCTTCAAAAAAGGCAAGAAGGAAGACCGAAGGAATGACAGACCAGTCAGCCTCACCTCCATCCCTGGAAAGGCGATGGAGCAGCTCATTCTGGAAGTCATCACTAACCACATGGAAGAAAAGAGGGTTATCACGGGTAGCCAACATGGATTTACCAAGGGAAGATCATGCTTTACTAACCCAATAGCCTTCTATGAAACCATGACCAAATGGGTAGATGAAGAGCTGTGCATGTGATATACCTTGACTTCAGCAAGGCTTTTGATAATGTCTGCCATAACATCTCCATTGAAAAGCTCAGGAGATGTGGCATAGACAGTTTTTCTGTGAGATGGATTGCAAAATGTCTCCACAACAGAGTTCAGAGAGTTGTCATCAGTGTCAAGTTGGCACAGAGTCAAGTTGGAGGCCTGTAGCCAGTGGTGTTCCCCAGGGGTCAGTACTGGGTCCAGCTTTCTTCAATATCTTTATCAATGACCTAGATGAGGGCATCAGTATACTCTCAGCAAGTTCACTGATGATACAAAACTGGGGGGGGTGGGGTGGGGGGGTGGCTGACACCCATTACCAGGGGTGCTGGACAAAGGCTAACCATGTGAAGTTCAATAAGGACAAGTGCAGGGTCCTCCATCTGTGGAGGAATAACAACAGGCACCAGTACAGGTTAGGCATTGCCCTATTGGAGAGCCGCATCATGGAGAAAGACCTTGGAGTGGTGGTGGACAGCAAGTTCTTGGCACGGGCCAGCAATGTGCCCTTGAGGCCAAGAGAGCCAATGGCATCCTGGGGTTCATGAAGAAGAGCGTGTCCAGCAGGTCTACGAAGGATCTTCTCCACCTCTACTCTGCCCCAGTGAGACCACATCTGGAATACTGTGTCAAATTTTGGGCTCCCAGTTCAAGAGAGACAGGGACCTGCCAGAAAGAATCCTATGGAGAGCCATGAGAATGACTGGGAGACTTGAGCATCTCCCCTATGAAGAGAAACTGAGAGACCTGGGGCTGTTTAGTCTGGAGAAGAGAAGACTGAGAGGAGATCTTATCCATGTGTACAAATATCTGAGGGGTGGGTGTCAAGTGGATGAGGCCAATCCCTTTTTGATGGTCAGCAGCAATAAGACAAGGAGCAACAGCTACAAATTGGAACATAGAAAGTTCACCTCAACATGAGGAGGAACTTTACAGTGAGGATGACAGAGCACTGGAACAGGCTACCCAGAAAGTTTGTGGAGTCTCCTTCCCTGGAGACTTTCAAAACTTGCCAGGATGCCTTCCTGTGCTGACTATCCTAGGGCATCCTGCCTTGGCAGGGAGTTGGAATCGATGATCTCTGGAGGTGCCTTCCAACCTAACATTCCGTGATTCTCTTCCTGGGCATTTATTCAAAGGTGATAGAGTAGCTTTTTGTTACTTCTAAATCCTGATACAAGAGAAATTAGCCATTGTTCTCTTTCCCATGTTCACCACTGTTAGCATTCAAAAATACCACAAAGTTATGACCAGCTGTGAAAATACTAGCTAAAGAAGTTGTAGATGTTCCTGTGGGAGCTACTGAAATATTTTGGCACCTTTTCTCTGTCATTAAAAACAAAGCACACTAAGTCAGTTAGGGCTGCAGTGTGAGTTCAAGAGGACGGTGAAAAACAGGAAAACATTTAATGGTGTTAATAGCAAAGGTGGGTTTAGCCCTACAAAAAGTTTTCAAAAGCACCAATGTAACTCCAGCTCCTAAACACTATGCTCTATCCTGACTCTGTCATTAGGTCCTTGAGTCTCAGCAGGCAGCTGCAGAGAAGCCAGGATTGCAGTGAAAACCTTCACTGCACAGACAGTCACGAGTGCGAGGTAGAGACAGCTTTGAACAGCTTTGAACAGGACTTGGCACAGGATAAGGCATGGCAGCAGACAGGTATAATGCTCTAATATGACAAATCCACTGCTGTGAATAAACTGCTTGTAGCAGCTGAATTTCTTCATTCTAGCTCAGATAGTTCTACAAGGCACTGCCTTACTTCAAGCTGGCTCCAATATTGGGAACTGAGAGTCAAAGGACACCAAGTAGCTTGTAAAAACATACATGGGGGGGCCCTCGGGCACCTCTGAAATGTTTATTCCTAAGAGCAGGGACAGGGCAATTCTGCATGTTGCAGAAAAGAGTAAATCCTCTGCCTTAGGCTAGACAGGATGAAGCATCTTTCCAAGATAGAATGTTTCCAGTCTCCACATTCTTTCATCTTTCTCTGCCTGCCTGTTTCTGGCCCATTTCTGGGTTTTCTCTCCTTCCCAGATGCTGTGAGAAACTTTAATGATTCAAGGATTCTGCCCTAATTCACCCTTTGGGAAAGAAGCAAGATACATAGCCAACTTGTTGAGGAAGATGCAATCGCAGTCATACAACCTAGAGATAAGGAGGCCAGTGAGTCAGTCATTGTGTGTCAAGGTACTGCCGTGTGTGTGTGTGTGTAATATTTATTCATTCATAAAAGCCTGCCTTGGAAAAGGAGAGAGATCCAAGAAGCAGCAGCTGGTCCAGTGCAACTAACGTTCTACCTGGGAACAGGGAATTTGTGCAACGCTCCATGCAGAAGACTACAGGTCTAAGTTGCAATATGCACATGAACCATCATTACAGAAATATCTGAAGGACTCTATCTGATAGCTTGTGCCATCACTCACTAATACTCCCCAAGTTAACATCTGGGCTGACATTAATTAGAAACCTTTTTTTCCCATTTTCTAATGTCTAATAGGTTATCTAATTCATGCTGAATGAGTTGCAGGGGTTTGCAGCAAAACAGATTGTCGAAAGCTCTCTTGTCTACTAAAGAGGTTTGAATAATTGGACATTTCTACTGGAAAACTAATCTGTGAGCTAATAGATGTCACACAGATTAGATTTTCCTCAGTATTCATTTCTGCCCAGATAACTGAGCCCCACACTGTATTCTCCACAAACAAAATGTCCATCCAAGAAAAAGAGGTTATTGCACTCAGTACAGTACTCAAAATCTTGATATGCCACCAACTATGCATGACAAATGCTGGAGAGGAACAAAGTCTACAGGAAGTGAACAGAGTGTGGGCTCTGGGGAGGGAGAAAAGGCCCGGCCCACAATGTTTAAGCCCAACTTCAAATTTTCTCAGTGTTACTGCCTTTTTGGATGGGAGTTTGGGTCTGTGTGCATCCCTGTGAAGCAGGCAAGAAAGTCGGGAGGGAGGCTTTTCTGCTTTCTCAAACAACATCTCAGCCTCACCCTCCAACATCTGACTAGCAAAGACAAACAACATCACAGCTCCACAATGCTTCAGCTTGATTGAATGTGATTGAATGACGACAATTCCACTTTAAAAAAAAAAGAAAGAAAGAAAGAAAGAAAGAAAGGAGAGGGGGGAAAAAAAAAGAGAGAACATCAGAGTCTTCCACAGCTGCATCAACATTATCTGTTTTAAAAAGCATGACGCTACATGAAGCTTTGGCTGTGCAAGCCAAGAACCTAAATCAGCCATGGTTTGGAATGCAGCCATTGCTGAATTCTTGTGTAAAGCGATGCTGCCATATTACTTACTTTCCACTGAGGTTTTCCACAAATTAACAGCTGTAGCAGACTCACAGAAAACAGCAACTCCTTCCAAGTCTTTCTTCTTTGAAAATGTTGTTTCTTCACTTTATTCTTCCCCATATGGAAGGAGAGAGGAAGGGGAAAAAAATTGAACAGCCCAATGAAACACCACCCCAACTCCCTGGGAAAAAAAAAATCGTGAGGAAAATTAATCACAAAGACTGTCTGGAAAGAGTGGTTATCTGTTAAATTAAATCAGTGGTGGGTCCAATTTTTCTTTTCATTGGTGGGATGGAGAATCAAACCCAGGGAAAATATTTCTGGAGTAGCCCTGCTGATTTATGACCATCTCAGCCTCTCTGACAGGATCAGAGAAGTGTTGGATTCTTTCCAGTTGAGCACCACCAAAGGCCAAATCATTCCTATTTAGGGAAAAACAAAACTTCCCTCTGCTTCAGTGAGAATAGTGTTTGGCACTAAGCACAGAGAAAACTGCCTTGTTTCAGCCGGCTTGCTGAAATGCAGCTGAGATGGAAAGGTGATACCAGGCTGCTGTGGGTGGCTTCACATCGTACTCTTTCCTCCTGATTTCATCTTGGACATCACTATGTACCCCATAGGGTGATGCAGAGGGATTCATTATAAATTACAGAAAGTCCTCCTAAAGCAGAAATTATTTATTTGATTTTCATCATGCACAGATGGCTATTGACTCATTTGAGAGAGGAGAGATGTAACTAGCAGACTGGCAGGAGCATGGGGATTCAGAGTGGGTTACCTTCTGAAGATCTGTGAGCCATGGTTGTGCAGAGATACGGGGATTTCCAGCTGGTGGACTCCTGGGTATTGCCTCCTTGTGACTACCAGTGTGATGCAAAGATGAGGCTTGGTGTAGGTACTTGGGTGTGACAGCTGATGGAATGCTTTATGGAGAAGAGCAATACGAGGTAACATATGGCATCTGGCGCTGTACCCTTCAGAGGCTGCTGACCCCAGAGTCACATCTGTGCAGCTGTGACAGACACCTCGAGACCTCAGCCAAATGGAAGTCTGCTTTGGGAAGGGCTCGGAGTGTAATGGTCGTATGAGCTATCATTAAGAGAAACTCAGCATACTGAGAGGATCCTGTGCCACTTTAGTTTATGCTGTTACAAACTTATAGGTGGCTTGCCCTGGATGTTAGAGGTGTGAGCAGCCCCAAGCCCAAGGGCTATCATGAGGCTATGCTGGCTCCTCTACCCCATCTGTTGCCAGTGTGCTCTGCAGCTGCAGAAGCTTCTCCTCACAGCCAGGAAACAGGTACTGCAAAGCCAAATGTCCTAAATACAGCCAGCGTAGGATGTGATGGCTTTGGGTCAAATGGCAAACTGCCCTACATGGCAATCCCACCCAAACACACTGCAACCCAGGGAGTGTACACATGTTGCTGCAAATCCCCATCCCCAAGCAGCCTTTCTCTCCCTGTTTTACTCACCTTGGCATCTAAGCGCTTGCACAGTGGTCTTCCAATACAGGCCATGTACAGAAAGAGCTATCAAAAGTTGATTCTCTGTTGTGGGATTTTTTTTCCTAAAGTGTCAGCCTACTGACAGACCACTGTGCAACGGAGCTGCCACTTCAGCTTCAACTTCAGAAACCTCTGCACTCTAGGTTTAGTGACGAGACTGACCAGACTTCTTCAAATTTTGATGGCCATCTCATGCCTCATGTGATCAGCACCCAATCACACAATAAGCTGGAGAATTAAACAGACCTATCTCATCTTTCAAGTACAGCCATTGCCTGTGGGTTAAAAACAAACCCAAACATCAAATCCACAAGCAACACCAGAGAACAAGGGAGATGATAACTTCTCCAAATCATTGGGGGGGGGCGGGGGGAAGTTTAAAAAATCAGTTTACTACTTGGAAGCTCCATCTTTGATGTGCTCTCCAGCCTCAAATATGTTCTGCTATGCTGTTTGCTAATTGTTTCCAGTATTTGATGTATTTTTGGCAGTTAGTTTGTTGTGAATTGACACTTATTTTGTCAACCTATCTTCAGCAAAATGCACTCCCTCCCTCCTTGTAGACCTGTCAGAAACAAAAAGATTACTCATAGCAGGTTTCCAAGAAGCTCCCAGAGCCAGCACCTGGAGTTTGCATAACAACCATTGTCGACAATCCACCTACAGCAGCTTAAAAATACAGATCTGAATGGGTGATGAGGGGCTGGGAGTTCTCAGAAGGACGAGTCAGATTCAGGATCTTATTAATAGAACTGGAGGCGTTCTCATGAAGACAAAAAAAAAAACACACCAACCCACCCTCTTGTTATCTTAGCTGTCATCAGCAGTCACCTTTTCAAAAACAAGAAGGCTAGATGCAGAGCATTCCTGTAGATGAGCAAACAAAACACTGCTGCGAAAAACCTTGAGAATAAGATGGAGAGCGGCAAACACTGAGGACTGTTGCCCAGGTCCTCTGCAGGAAGTGCTGGGCATGCAGCTGCCTGCTTTGTGCTTGATGTCCTTGCTGAAGGAACTTCACTTGTTTTTTCTGACGTGGTGCCATGCATTTCATCCCTGGAGAGCTAATTGCCAAACAAAGGGAACCCACCTGAAGAACACACACAAAGCTATTTGTGGCATGGGCTCTGGCATTCTCTCCAGCAAAAAGAAAAGCAATAAAATTAATTGGAGTGCACAATAGGCACTCCCCAAAATAGCAGATGAATAGATGCAGATCAGTGATGGCTGTTGGTGAGAGTAGGGAGTACCAGGGCACATGGCAGAGAAGGTGACGTAAGGGCTTCCATGCATTTCTGCCATGCCACCACAAGAGCACTCTGCCCAGTCCTGCCTCCACAGTCAGGGACAGGGCAGTAGGATAACGTGGCTGCCTTCTGACCTGAGACTTACTTCTTAACAGGATAATAGGTCCAGCCTCCCTGAGAGATGACAAGCTGCAGCACAGTGGAGAAGGGGCTGTCCCAACCAGAGAGTTTCCCATGTGTGTGTGCCACCTTCTCCCAGGTCTCAGAAGGAAGGAGGGACGTGGGCAGGAGAGCCCAGAGAGCAACAGAGATGTCAGAGCCATCATCCAGCTGTGTTAAAAACCTCCTCTCTGTATAAACACCAACGCTCCCTGGCTATTCTGAGCCAAATCCCCAGCCCGTTAGGTTCAGCATTAACAACAATCCCTGCAACTTTCTCAGCCTTTCTGTTTACACAAGCTGGAGCTCTCATACATAAAACTCTTAAATGAAAACATTAAAGAGCAGCTGGCGCCTCTTGGAAAACTCATAAAAAGTCTGTTTCCAAACAGCAGCACTTCTATACCATAAATGTCTGTATTTCTTACTCCCCTCGTGCCTTATTTCTAAAGACATTTGCATGAAAACAGGAACTTTGTTTATTAAAAGAGTTCATCTGTTCCTGCTGTTAATTTCCCACCTGAAGCCAGAATCCCCCGAGTATGACATCATTAATGCAGGCTCTGGAAATGATCATGAAGTCACAAACAGTGGGTTAGGGCTCCACTCGGAGAATCAACAGCAAGAACACAGAACTTCTTCCACTGCCAATTCTCTATTTTCATATCCATTTTTTCCTGGAGCAATATCCCCCTGACCTCAGCAGGACACTGACAAAAATAAGGCTGTCAGCAATCCAGCCATTCCTCTCATCCTGCTCCTGTCTTGTGCAGCAGGTCTGGGACATGAGAATCCCTGCCCTGGCATGGTGCTGGTCCTCCCAGTGCCACATCCTCACTCTGCTCCCCACAAGCAGGGGCAATGCCAGGCTGAGAACACTTTATCCCTGTATAATTTTCTCTGCGTTTCCCTTTCTCCAAATAAGCACCATGATTTATCTCATTTGCATGGAGGTCATTGCATGGAGATCTCACACAGTCCAGGAAAGCAGTTAGCGGGATAAGGAAGCCCAGCAGGGAGCACTGCTATAGCTGCCCCCCACACTACACATGAATCTGGCTATGGGGTAGTGGCGCTGCCCCCCTCCCCCTACCAGCCATAGATGGGAGCAACAGGACTGACAGTGGGATGGCTAGGAGTGCTTGAAAATCAAGGATAAATACATCTATAAACATACCTACAAGAGAGAAAGATCTGTTTCATATGCAGAGGTAGAGAAAAGAAACACGGGAGATAAAACATCTCATGTGAGAATGGGAAGACAAAGCAAAGATGTCTTTTAACAGAATATATCCAGCAACATCAATCAAATTTACATTTTTCACCTCCTTCTGCATGAAAAGTACAATCACAGAACTTGTGGAAGGGACCTCCAGAGATCATCGAGTCCAACCACCCCCTGCCAAGGCAGGGTGTCCTAGGGTACTCAGCACAGGAAGGCATCCAGGCAGGTTTTGAAAGTCTCCAGAGAAGAAGACTCCACAACCTCTCTGGTCAGCCTGTTCCAGTGCTCTGTCACCCCCACTGTAAAGAAGTTTCTCCTCATGTTGAGGTCAAATCTTCTATGTTCCACTTTGTAGCCATTGCTCCTTGTCTTATTGCTGCTGACCACTGAAAAGAGATTGGCCCCATCCACTTGACACCCACCCCTCAGATATTTGTACACATTAATGAGACCTCCTCTCAGTCTTCTCTTCCCCAGACTAAACAGCTGCAGGTTTCTCAGTTTCTCTCCATAGGGGAGATGCTCAAGTCCCCAAGTCATCCTCATTACTCTCTATAGGACTCTTTCTGGCAGGTCCCTGTCTCTCTTGAACTGAGGGGCTCTGAACTGGACACAGTATTCCAGGTGTGGTCTCACCAGGGCAGAGTAAAGGGACAGAAGATCCTCCCTAGACTTGCTGGACACACTTTTCCTGATGCACCCCAGGATGCCATTGGCTCTCTTGGCCACAAGACCACTTTTCTGGCCCATACAGAACTTGCTGTCCACCAGGACTCCAAGGGCTTTCTCCAGGAGCTGCTTTCCAGCAGCACAGCCCCCAACCTGTACTGGTGCCTGTTGTTATTCCTCCCCCGATGCAGAACCCTGCACTTGTCTTTATTAAACTTCATTTGGTTAACCTTCGCCCAGCTCTCCAGCCTGTCCAGGTCTTGCTGGAATGGCAGCACAGCCTGATGTACTGTTGGTCACATCCCCAGTTTTGTATCATAAGCAAACTCGCTGAGGGTACACTCAATGACCTCATCCAGATCGTTGATAAAGACATTGAATAAAACTGAACCCAACACTGATCCCTGGGGAACACCACTGGCTACAGGTCTCCAACTTGACTCTGTGCCACTGATGACAACTCTCTGAACTTTGTTGTGGAGCCAGTTTTCAACCCAGTTCAGAGACCAACTGTCTACACCACATCTCCTGAGCTTATCTATGAGGATGTTGTGGGAGATAGTAATATTTCCTACACAGCTGAAGCCCTTCCCTCCCATGACCAGGCATGCTCAGATGTACAGGTTGAATATCACTAGCTTTTAAACAGATACCTGTGCATGCAAGAGGTATATTTGTCATGTGCTAGTCATGATGTATGATGTGTTTATGGTGGGTCTCTGCCTGAGTGCCACTATGCTGCATTGTTGCGGTCCTGTATACAACCTGGCCCTGCATGACCAGCGTCCTCCATCCATCAACCTGTGGTAAAGAAGCCACTTGCCTCCTTGCCTTTTCACAACCTTTACATACATAGTGCTGCATCTTTATTTGGTGCTGGTGTTGGGATCATGAACAGTGTTTCATAAATAGTATTTGTCAAACCCAAACAGGTAATATTTGATATAGCAGAGGTGAAAGAAAAAAGCTATGTGCTTGCTCTTGCAAATAAAATCTATATTCTTCCCTTAGTGAAATCACTGTGACTTGATTGATCACCACGAACTTGCTGCATGGTGATGATGCTCTGCTTGTATTACCAGAATTGGCCTTGCCCACTGGGGAACACGATTTGTGAGAGAGTAAGCCAGCAACTGCTCTGGATGTACAGCAGTCCTGTCCTCTCCTGGGACCACTGCTGGGTCCTGTTTCTCCTCCATTCCCCTCAGCACAGCCCATATGCACCACAGCCTCCTGTTTCCTTTGGTTTGGTCCATTGTTACAGACCAAGCAAGTCCAAGTGTTTTCCTTGGCGCGGGCTGGCAGTCTCATCATGCCATACTTCCTCTGCACAGACTAAGTGTTATTTAACAGCTCTGATTATTTTGGAGAGATGCTTAGGTTTTTTTGAGAAGAGGACAATATACCAAAGCTGATTGTATTGGCTGCTTGTGCCTTTTTTTCTGGATGGCCCTCACTCTCTTTGTACAAAATGTGAGATGCAGAGCCGGGCAATTTTTCAAGAGGGGCACAGTGCCACTGTCACATGCACCTTGCATAATGGAGTTGTTACCTCTCTCGAGTTACGCATGGAAAAAAAAAAAAAAAAACAACCCACAACCAAAATGCAGGCACACTGGGGAGAGGTATCCAGACTTCCCACTTGGTCACCCCAGCACACACCCAACCCAAATCCATAAGAATTTAGTTCAAAGCAAGTAACAGCTGGAAGAGTTGATTAAGGTCCTCTGGTTGCTGTTATTTATCCCCTTAGCACACCACCTGATAGTATAACTCTAATCTGTCAAACAAGGGCTGCTCCTGTTTCTTGATGCGGGCTTTGAGGATACATGCAGACAAAGAGCAAATATATCAGTGCAACTGAAAGTGTCTCTGACTCATCATATCATCATTTTTATGGGAGCCACTGGCTTCACCCATTTTCCTTTAGAATAGTCCTTTCCTTTAGAATAGCCCACTCCAGGAGCTCTACATTTTCTCAGAAATTCCCTAACGCTCTCTGTAAGAGTCAGTATTATTCATTTTAAAGAGTGAGCAGAAGATGAGCCCTCCCTTGCTCTGCCTTCCAACCCTTGTTTTTCCATTTCCTTACTTTAAAATCACAGTGTAGCAAATGTTCAAGGTCTTCCTCCCACCTGCTTCTCCAACGCAGTTTTAAATTAGCCATGATTTCCTTCTCTTCTCAGTTTCTCATTTTTTCCAAAGTCTGTACTATCAAATCCTAACGCCCTCCTTCCCTCTTTGTTATTCGAGGCAGACCTGCATCGTGCTGCTCATTCATGAGGACACTTCCACCCACTCCACAGAGCCAATATTCTCCACCTCTGCTCTGCGTAAATGCTTTCATCTACACATTAGCCGAGCTCTTACTTCCAGCAGCTGTTTTTTACTTCAGTTGTCCTTTTGTGTGTCTGTGTGTTTTGTGAGCAGCCCTTGACACTTCGCAGGGCTGCAGAGTCTTTCCGAAGCGAGTACTTTCCTGGGAGGAGGACAGGACATGGTAGCAGAAGCTGAAGCTGCTTGCTGGAAAGACCATTTGTTCCTTCCAGTATGGAAAACAAACAAACAAACAAACAAACAAAAAACAACAACAAAAAAAACCACCAAAACAACAAACCCACAACCCTAAATTGTTGCTAATTCTCCAGGGGCCCATCCTCTGCTGCAGACATCTTTACAGCCAATTCAGTGTCACTAGTATTAACAGCAGGAAACAGCAACGATTCATGCCACTACAACTCCCTTGCTCCCACAGCATCCCTGACAGCAACTGAAACCTCAGATCAGATTGAGAAGCTCCCTTCCCTGCCAATGCCTCACACAATATCACCGTGGAGGGCAGCTGGGCCACAGGGCTTGACTAGATAGCGAACCCCAAGGCTGCTGGACTCCATGTAGGCTTGAGTCTCAGACCAGCAGTTCCCCATCTGCACAGCGGGGGATCAGATCTGATGACTGCTGAGCCATTTGACAACACAGATTTGCCCCAACAGAGGCTCGTAGACTCAATCTTCATCTGAATCTTCTAGCTCAGAAGCTGGACATGCTGGTCTCCTCCATTCGAGAGCTCAGACGTTCAAGGAGCTGTCAGAGCAACCACAGCTGGTACAACACAGGCCAAAGCTATCTCTGTGAAGCAGCTTTGGGCGGGCAAAGTGTGCCAATTCTGGGGCAGGCACTGGCCCAAGTCACGGATTTTCTATTCCTGGTCTGGATACGGTCTCAGCAATTTGACAATGTCATCTTACCATGCCTTGTGGCTTCTCTCTCATTGTCCTGAACAGCTCTCTACTTCCACAAAGACCTATGGATGCCTTCTACCTCCTGCTCCCACTCACAGGTCCCTGGGCTTTTGCTCTCCAGACTTTTCTGTTCCTCTCTTCATATATTCCATTCCCACACAAGGCCTCAGGAGCTATAAATGGATCAACCTGTGGCAAGATTTAAAACTGTCCCATCTTTAAAAAGCCACAAATGCACTGCAACCCATGAGAGACACCCAGTTCAGCCACAATGGTGACATGTCTAGCCTTGAGGTGTAAGGGTTAAACTTGTCTGGCTTTTAAAATCCCATAGCACGTGTGTGCACAGAGCTGTTGCACTGCAATTTACTTCAGATGGATGATCGATCTATCCATCCATCCATCCATAGCCTTATCATCTTCCTGCCCCTACACTTCTAAATCACTCTTCTCAGACTTTCCTCATTTAATTCTCCAGCTTTTCAAGTGAACTGCCCCACTAATGGTCTCTGTATATCTCTGTGTTCCCACTTTTCAAAATGCTTCCCCTAACTCATTTGCAAATATGTTAAGGCATGGAGCTGAATGGCCATGCCAGAAAAAGTAATCAGGGTTGTTTTGGCACATGCGGTGGTCAGGATGTCCCACTGAGGAGCCTACCAGTGTGTAATTAATATCCTGAGTTTTGGAGCCAGATGAGTCTTGTTCCTTCTCTTGTCCAAACGGCAGAGACAAGAACATCCATCCTCTCCAACATCTCACAAATCCTGGGATCAGTCTGGAGATAGAGAGAGGGAAAGGGAAAAGCCAAAAAGCCACCACACTGCCCAAGCAGTGCAGGCATTAGGGTCTGGGATGTCCTTATGCTTGCAGAAGCAGCAATGCCCTTTGCTGGAGTTGGTAGGCTGCAGCATCTGTCTGAAGGTGTCTTATTCAGATGCAGTAGCTGAGCTCTCCCTCTTACTGATGAGCCTGACCCACATCTCCTGAGGTGAAAATCAGAGGAAGTCCTGGGGAAAATTGAATCCAAATACATAAAAAAGAGACACTTGCATACAATGAATAGCTGTAACACCACAATTCCGTTCTTTTTTTCTGCTTGCCTGCCACATAATTTCTAAAAACTCTTCTCACTCTTTAGGCTTTTGTCTTCCAGGTCAGAGGAGCAAACACTCACAGCACTGCTAGCTAATTTTCTTCCAGTGCTCCAGCAGTAATTGTACATTTCAAACCTATGGCATGAAAACCTCGCCCAGGTACCCAGACGAACTTTGCTCAGCTGCACTCCTGCATAGGCAGTATAATCACCAGAGAAACACATCTGGCTGGCATCTTTGATTTATTGATTAGTTTTGAATACATTGTTCCCCTTGCACATCCACCTCTCCCCTCCAAGGATACAAGACCTTTGCGCTTTTCTGATTACTTCATCCTTCGTACACCTCAGCGTACTCCCCCACAAACTATAGGTTGGGGATTGGATGACAGATTTGACCCAAACTGTCTGACAAAGATTTCTCATCTGCTTGGCATAGCATTCAGAGAAATTGATTCACTGAAGTGTCAATACTGAATTACATTCAGGCGTAGTTTCCAGTCATGCCATGAAAGGCACCATCACATCAGTGGGCTTGGGGACCCATTCAGTTCACCCAACTCTGGTACTGAGCATTCTTCTTAGTTCCCCGTGCTCTGGAAGCAACTTCCCCTGGCCATATGCATGACAGAAAGAATAAAGGTTTCAGTTTTGCAGAACTGCCTCCCAAACACTTTCATAGGCAAAAAATTAATTCCTGAGAACCCTCTTAAACGACAGACATGCCACCTTTTATCAATACTAAGGGATATTTTGTCCATTTTTCCTTGCAGGTTAGCTGTTCATCACCAACAGAATACCAGTAAGCACAGAGAAAGGAAAAGATATACATAGCAATGTGCCGCAGCTGTTCTTAAAAAGCAAAGCAGAAGAAATTACTAGATTCTTGGATGACTACCCTCATATGAAGTAATCTTTTCTTACAGGTCCTTTCATCTTCAGGAACGCAGACCAGCCATGGACTTTCTAATCTTGCTCTATCCTGCCAATGAACCAGACTTCATTACCCACAAAGCCCAATCCACCTCATCTCCTCTCTTTACCGATACTTCCCTCTGCATCTACCTCCTCCATTTTCCTTCTTAAGTTCTTATGAACTCATTTGGCACCTTCACTGGCTTATCTTGTGACTAGTTGTCCATTCCTCTCCTCTTTCTTACTTTTCTCTGGGTCAGAAGAGGGAACATGCCCTTGTAGTGTCAGGAGCCCCTCTGCCCAGGAGCATAAATCACTGATGGGCAAGGGTTAATGACACGCCAGTGCCCTGACTCTCCTGCCTTCAAACAGCAGCCACAAGGTAAAGGGACACTTAGTAAGACAATATCACAGCAGAAGGTAGCTCCAATAGTAGGAATGGACATTTTTGCAATTCCTAAAACCTGCGAAAGAGTATGCTTCAGGGTTGTATTTTTTTCCCCACCTGCCATGTGTGACATGATTGAAGACACGTTTAGGATAGATGACAGTAGACTAATGATGTGCTAAAATGCAAGCATACAGATGTTTTTGCCACTAGCGTCTGAATAAAACAGAGACTCCAACAAGGTTAAACATAGTTTGGCTAAGGATCAAAACAAAGATATCAGAACTTTGCAAGTGCCTTGAATGTTTTAACGTACATCCATCACTAACTGCAGACAGAGCTGTTTTTTTTTCCTTGAGATATATTGGAAGTAATTTGCAAAGTGAGTATGAAAGCCGAAAGTACCATGGAAATGTGCTCTGAATAGCTGCACCACCCTGACTACAGAGGGAATTCAGTGCCGGCAAGGGAATATATATATAAAAAAATAGGGTTCATATCTGTCTATCTGGTTCCAGTCTGAACTGTGGTACCTGGAAACACTCCATTCTGGGACATTCTGAAATTAGAGACACCCTAATATGAACATCACTTTGTACTTTCATGTTTCTGGTCCACTGAGTGCCTCCCTATAACATTTCTCCTATATATTAACTGCTTTTGCATAGGACAACTGTTTTCAAAGCTGAGTCGTGTATTCAACATACCCTCCTGCTGCCTTTTCACTATTGCCTGTGCTATTCTCTTCTAGGTACTGTATTTAAAATGTCCTACTGCCTTTTTTCCTTGTCGGGGCCTTTGGCAGGGCTAGTCTCCCAGCTCCCAGAGCATGGCTGAATGCCAGCCCATCCACTCAAGAGTTTGCTCGCATGGAAAAACACCTCAACACTTTGAGATAGAGCCTTGTCAGGTCACCAAATAAAAAAGCCCTACATTCATTTCTCTCGCTTGCAGGCCTACTGCTGCTTAGTCAGCAGTTATGCTGCCACGTAAAACCTTTGCTAAAAGAGTTGTGGTAGAACATAACTGATCAGTGAGCCTGAAGTGTCAGAGCCGGCTGGGTAGATGGAGGCACTAACAGGAAGGCAGGAAACCCTGTCTGTAAGCTTAGGGCTAGGGGTGAGGAAACTGTTTCCATTTAGCACAGATACTGCAGGGTAACACTGATGAGAGGGCTCGGGTGCAGCCAAAAGTCTTTTTCCCTCCCCCAGTTTAATGAATCCTGGTTTGTGGAGCTCAGCACCCCAGGGAGGAAGCGTGGGCCAGTCAACACTGCTGCAAGGAAAGCTGTTCCTTGTTCCTACCCTTGTGGCTGCAGGGAAGGGAGGCAGAGAATCTACAAATGTATTCATACAAGTGTGTGTGAAATAATCCACATAAATCACCCTACAAGGCTTTTTGAACAGCCTGCTATCTGTAACACCAGTCACAATTAGCACACTAACTTATTTACATGCCATAAATCCCCAGCAAACAAAGACTTGTCTTACTGACTTTTCATCACAGACCTATGAGCTTTGGTAAATTCGTTAAATCAGACTCACCCCTTCGTACAAGGAGTTTCACCAGCTCACAGGAGCGTGATGGTAAATCACGCAAGGGTTGCCTTCTCCTCCCAGACTCCAGTCATAGCTTTAGCATTCACCCCTTTGCAAGTCCAAATCCTGATTAGATATGGGAATAGATCCTCCATGTGGATTCAAACAGGGAAAAACAAGGCCTCGAGGACAGAGTTAACGAAGCCCCTTGGAGCCCTCACTGATACCCCTCAGTTTGGCAGCTGCTTCGATGCAGCTTTCAGTTTTAATCACAAACTATTTTCTTGACAGCCCACAGTAAAATTAAAACAAACAAAACGAAGGGGCCTGTCTTTGGTTTACAAGTTGCATGCAACATCCTTTGGGGGTTCTAATTTGATTTCAGGAAAACCAAATAAGCAGCTCAGATGAAGCAGATGCAGCCTGGAGTGCCCTGAGGTTGTGGTACCATTGGCTCCTTGAGTCCTGTGGTATGTGCAAGTGGTTTCTGCACATGCCTCGCCCCTGGCTAGCACTGCTGGTGGGTTACATTCTGCTGTGCCCATGTACACACCGCTACAGATGTCACTGCATGTCATATGTCTCTCCTTCACCATGACCAACCCCAACAGAGAAACAAATCTCTCACAAACAGCTTGCACCAGACTTTCATACCAGGTAAGCATTATGTGAGGGAAACCGAAAGCAAGCTATGTTTGGACCTGCAGTATCCACACAGATACATCAGTATACAGATGCCTAGAACTGTGCATTTTGCTCCTCTATGTACAGACACACGTTTGCAGCATGGTGTGAGTGCTGCCTGGCACACCAAAGTCTCATTGAAGATTAGGGATTATTTTTCAGTTTTCCAACGCGTGAACTAAGGATTTACCCATGCCTCCATCCCTCCCACAGAGGTCCTGTGAGGATAAATTGCGCTATTTGAACATTTTGAAGGCTGGAAGTGCTAAGAGCCAGACGGGAGGGAGTGGCCCAGAGGAAGGAGGGAGCTCAGTGTATATTCAGTGGAGAAGTTGTTCCAGCTAATGGACAGAGAACTCCCTCACTCCCTGAAAAACCAGTCCAGACAATGCCTGACAGAGTACATGTTGTAGAGACTCACATATTCCATTTTTCCTGGAAAAGCACAGAGCTGTGGTGGTTTCAGCAGCAAGTACACCATGTATTGTGCACACTGCAAAGGGCGCTCCCTGGGCTCTCAGAGCATCACATCATCTCTGACACTTGTTGATTAACAGAATTTAGGCCCCACCTTTTTATTCCCTTTTCCTGCTTCATTCCTGGTGTCTGCCGAGGGCAGATGCTTCCACATCCCTCTTCCTCAAAATAAGGCAGGAGTATTTCTTTTTGCTTTGCGGGACTTGCAGCACAGTATCTTTCATAAACAGAGCAGAGACCACTCAAACCCCAACCGCAGCATCATATTAGCAGGCAACCACACCCCCCCCACCCCCCCCCAAGAAGTGCAGCAATTACTTTGACTAGCATCATATTGCTAAAAGGGATGGCAGGAAGAAAATGACTGGTGGATGCTTGCGGCACCCACCAGACTAAACAGCATGTGGAGATAAAAAAATACAGAGTACCATCAAGATCAGCATGGCAAGTCAGAGGGAGGCCAGTGGCCAAGTATGGCAAAAGTGATGGATTTTCATCACCACATTGCTGGAAACTGAATGGGTGAGTGATGTCCCCATTACACAGGTGAGAGAAGGGTATATGTACAGCAGCCTGAAGAAAATCTGCAGTTGAAATCATGCTGTCTTCTAGCCAAGAAAGGCATTAAGAACAAGGAGGATTGAATGGAAGAAGCAAAGAGGGCTGTTCTGGACACTCCAGCAAGCTTTCTGTCTCTTGCCTAGTAGAGAAGGACAACAAGGCTATAGAATGGACCACTGGTATATTGGCATTTTTCCCACTAAATGAAACTTCTGCTCACATAAAACTATAACCTACATTAATACATTGCTCTTTCGTTAAAATCACATCACTTTAATTCATTATATTTTCATTATGGAATATAAATTAAACTGTTGAACCCCCTAAAAAAGGTTATTACAAAATTAAATTCTGGTGCTCTATTCCAATCAGATGAAAAGGGAATGTTTCAAACAAAATTATTTGGTCTAAACAAACCTGTGTGGCAACGAATGCAACCCTGTAAAGACCATTTGTATTAATAAAACAGTGGTTTTGCAATAAAAAAAACATATTCATTGGCAAAGTGTTCAGCTGGGTTTATTAGTCTCATTAAGAATCCTCCTGAATTCCCTTATTTTTCAGCAGCTAGCGAGGAGATACATCCAGAATTTCATTATTTGTAAATGAGGCAATAAATAAAATAAAAAGTAAAGAGCAATTTGTACTCCTATAATGGCTTACTCTCCAAAGCTTCAAAGTGGTTTCGAAAAAAACTCCATGATTTAACCTTCCCTCTCTTAATGTAGCTATTCCCCCTTTTTATAGCTGAGAAAAATATCTCTTGAGATAGCCTCTGCTCATTTGAACTGTCTGCATTCTGAGTGCCAAGAGCCTGATTTACCACCGTTCATTGTGCTCCAAATCAGTGACTAGGATAATATTCAGTATTTCTAGCAAATAAGAGCACAGGTATCTTGCATCAGCTATCCCAGACTCCTGGAATCTGCTGGGGAGCTGGAGTGAATTTGTCACAGTGGAAAACTCAACCCTTCTTTCTCAGCTCCTGGCTTCCCCTCAGTTTCCAGGATGCAGGACACAAGAGGCAGTGCCTCTTTCACCTTCTTCTAGCCTTCTTCAAAAACAGATGGGATGTTTTGCTAAGCAGCAACAAGCTCTCTCTGCAGATAAACATTAACTGTTTGACTGGATCAATTCTCTTCTGGCCATTTTACAGCCTCTGCATTCCTGATGGGTGACATTTAAAGATGAAGAAGAATCCTTGGTATTTAAAAATATTCTCATTTTAAAAAATATTCTTATTTTTAATGTTTCCTGGTGCCAAAATTGACATACATCTATGCACTTGTGGAAAAGGCAGGGAAGCAGAGCTGTTTCTGGGGAAGAAATGTTTCTTTCATTTCCTTCCCTCTTGAGCGTCAGTTGATATTAATTTTAAACCTGGCTGGAACTCCATAGTAAGGAGAGTGAATGATCTCGTTCTTTTATCCAAAAAAAAAGTATCAAAAAGGTGTAGCCACATTTTAAAGCAACCCTGCCGAGCCATTTAATTCCCCAGAGGACGATGGTTTTCCTAGCAGCACAGGGTTTGCCGTATCAGATGCAGCAGACAAACAGATCACAAAGCCTTACTGCTTTAGTCTAGCAGTGACCCATATTTCATCCCTGTGCTTCAGAGGAAGATGAAAGATCTCCATAATGCACCCTAAACATAACCATATGGAAAAACCTTGCAGCATTTAAAAAATATAAGCAAATAGGGTCCTATCGAAATGCCAGGACGCTATAGCATTCATTTCTGAAATCCCATAGGGATTAATGGGGCAATTATAATGTCTTTAATCGTTTACAATAGGCCAAGATTTTCCTGCTACATTCTATAGACAGTGATGATGACAGCTTTTTGGCACAATAAGCACAGGAGGCAACGTAAAAACATCCTGTGATATGCCAAAAACTGTGAACAATCTAATCCCCAAACTGTTTTTAATGCAGATAGACCAGGATCCAGTCTGTACCTTCAAAATATGTGATGACGGCGGCTAGCACAAGGACTGGTGAGGCCATTAATAATAGTAATGAATGTGGTTCTGCATGAGGAAAGCACTCGCCCAAAGAATAAAAAAAAAGAGAAATTTTAGAACGTGTTACATCCTCTGTAAAATTTCCGCTACATTTGTACAATGCCGTGGCAATTAAGTAGCAATTCCCCATCTCTGAAAATGGGCTGTAATCCACCCTGTATTATCAGATGTTGCTTAGGATGTCAGGAATGCTCCAAATGGTATTGCTCCTCCTGGGCTCTCCTTGCCCTTGAGGCACAGGCAGTGTGTGGGCCAGTGAGAGACGCCCTCCCTGCCGTGTAGCTGATGGGCCCGAAGAACCCACACATCCCTCGATCAGAGTGGGATGGGCAAAATCCACATCCCTGCCTCAGCTGCGTGAAGAGAGCGGGAGGAGCAAAAGCATGACCCCTCTTGCAGCAACACACACTGAGGCATTATCTGCAATGTTGCTGCATTTGCTGAAGAAATGGTCTGCATGGGACTGACTGAGATGCAGCCACGCTGGCTGTTGGCATGGGGCCTCTTGTTCAGGCTGCTAGGATATGAATCCTGCCCTGCTGAGCACTACTGACAGCCAGTAATCTTTCAGTCACTCTCCTTCCCATGTACAGCTGCACTGTGAGCAAATACACCAGATGTCTCCTTTGTCTTCTTAAAAAAATCTGTCACTGAAGAGTAAATTGCTCCTTGGTTGCACAGATTCAATGCTCAAACCTTCTCCCCCACAAATGATAGACACACCTATCATTTTGTCTGTTGGTGGGGTTACTCCTTTTTTGGGGAGCCTCATGGACCTGTGTGTTGCTGCCAAGGTAATGCATGATGTTACACAGTTTAGAAACCAGCCCCGTTTGTGTACTGATACCCTGCCACCACCAAGCAACTTAGGACTGTGTCAGATCAAGGAGAAAACAAGCCTGGAAGCTAAAAAGGAGAGAAAATTAAAGCAAAGATGCATTATGATTTTTAATTGTGTCTTAGAATTTCTAATCTAGTTAATGGCCCTTCCAGCCCATCTTGTGTAAAGAAACGAGCATGTGGCACATACTGAAGACAGATCAACACTGACACACCGACAGATGCGCTTATTGGCACAAGAGACTAGATGAAGTTTTGGACTGGGTTTTTCTACTTGCAAGCTAGCCAGCAGCAACTTGATTTTTCTGAGGGGAAGGGAGGGTTCAAATAATTGTGCAGAGGGATATTAGTTCCCTGGCACTTCATCTTCTCTCATTACAGATTCTTTGCTTAAACAAGAGACAATGCTGCCATTCCTTCCCCCTGACTCACTGGCGATCCTTTATTCATCTCTGCTTTGCTGCTTTGGAGATATTTTTGGCTGCAATATGATCAGCCCAGCCTGCCCTTTTGTTCTTTCTCTCCACATTTTCCAACACTTCTATCTCCTTCATCACTTCCCAAAGCTCTTCCACATAGTGGAAGTCTTCAGGTTAAAAGAAGTTAAATATATTCAGCTTGATACCACGCAATTTTGCTTGTCCATTTGAAGAACATAAGGAATGAGTGCCTTGTACCATGAGCACTCTGGTGCACGCAGAGAAGTGCACACCAAAGAGGATGGGAAGTGGTTGCCTGCTGAGACAGACACAGCTAATATTTAACAGCACATTGATGAAACCCAGCTCTGCTCCCTTTCCTCTGGAGAATCGTCCATTTGCAGAGGACAGGGGGCAGAATTCATTCAAGACAACTGGATTCTAGCTGATTGCAGGTGCTGGATTGCAAAAGCCCCCAGAGTGTGGCCTGGATGTTGGCAATAATTCCTCCCTGAACTGGATTAGAGGTGCCTCGGAAGCTCTCATTTTGAAGACAGAGTGCTACTGGAGGTATCAAGCCCTCTTGGCAGCCTCACAGTGTTTTGAAAGCCGAGTGGCAGCTGACCAAAGGCCAACTCACACACAAATACACTCCTTCCGTGCAGCCCACAAGCACTCAGTCCTGTTCCCTTTGCCATCTCACCAGATCCTTACAACACAGGTAAGTGAAATGGAGTAAAGATTTGGGGCAACGTCATCCCATCTAGCATTATAACTGGAATGCACTTTTTGTTAACACTTTTGTTATCTTTCACTCTTCCCTCCTTTCCTTCCTGCCATGTGCTGCACCTCTTTGCAAGGCCCCAGCCTGTGGAATCCCAGTCCCACAGAGAGAAGCTGCTGCTTCCAGACAGCAAAGGAGAGATGTCATGGCCAGGACTGTTTGCAGGGGGATGCTCATGTCTAGGTGGGTTAGTGACTCCCCTGCAGCTGCCCAGCTGCAAGGCTATGCCTCCTGGGGAGGAATAAAGCGTCAGGCTGGGGAAACATTGCTGCTGGAGTCAGTAGCCAGGATGATACTGAGGTACTTGTTTTCAGAAGATGGCAGCAGTATGAGAAGCTCTTGCAGACACCTGGCTCTGAAAATGGCCACTACTGGGGTCAGAAGCATGCCAAATGCTGTGCTTACACCCTCCCCAGGGCAGGTGAGTGCACACCACTTTTCTTGACCAAACAAACAGGAGTGCCCCAGGCAAACCCCTCCTAGCCTGCAGGAGCTAGGAGTGAAGAAGAGAATTTGCACACCTACAGATGAGATCACTGTAAAAATAAAACACATAGAAAAGGGACTAGCCACTTGAAGGGGGCAGTTAAGCAGGCAACAATGACGCCTGCCCCACTTCCATCCTCTGGAGAACCACCACCCCTCAGCCTGGTGGTTCAAAGCTATTGAAAGGTGTATTCATTTTTTAACTGGGTGAGCAGTAATGGCTGAGGCCAAAGCTGGTGAGGAGCAGGAGGAGTCTCATCCACCCATCCACCCTCCTTGGGCCGGCATCCCTGCACCCACTTATGCTCTGGCTCTGGGTGCAGTAGGAGGGCCCAGGATCCTAGCCAGCCCACAGGGCATAGCAGGTGTGCCAGGAAAAGCTGGTTCATGCCCACAAAAATTACAGCCTACAGCCAGGTTTGTGCTGCAGGTTCTTGGTGGCAGGACAGTGTCACTGAGTTGTGTGTAAGGATGCAGCATCAAACCTGCCAAGGCACAATACCCAACAGCCCTGAGAGCATTGCTTCTGCTCCATGAGGAAGATGGGTAGGCACTTTTTGGTCCCATGTCCGCGGTGCCATCACATGGGTGTCACTGAGCATGGAGGTCTGAACAGAGAGGTGGCTGGCCCCTGGAAGAGGTAGCTGGTGGTGGGTTCTCTATCCAAAACTGCAGATTGTTGGCTCAGGGCATGGATGTCAGCAAAAGCATCAAACTTTCTGCAGAGAGGGAAGAGAGGGATCAGTTGTCAGTTTGAACATCTGTTTCAACTCCTTGTATGAAGGCAGGATGACCTGCCCCTGGTGAGAGCCTCAATGAATCTGCACCTTTCAGGTCCAAAACAAATAACGACCAGTTCCTAGTAGGGTTGAGAAGCAACCAGCAGGGCCATGAGCAAGATCTAAGTTGAAGCTTCTGGTTCCAAGCCTGAGTGGTCTGGGAAGGAGGTAGCACAGTGATGGAGTCACTGCTCTACAGAGGAAGCGGTGCAGGAGAGGTGTCAGTTTGTTAGGGAATCAGGTATGCATTTAGGAGATACTTCCTTTTGCCAGCTATAGCTAAGCACCTAAGGGATTAGCAGCATGAGGGCAGGAACAGCAAGTAGTCTTTCATCTTCTCCTGGCAACCCATGGCACTCACTCATAGGTGCGTTTGCACTCATACACATGGTCAAGCCCAAGAGAGCCACTTGTCTTGAGACTGCAAAATGATGTGGTTTTAAAAGCCCCAGAGTGCAGATTCCTTTCTCAGCAGGCACACAGTCACAGTTCTCCAAAAATACAAAAACACTCCTTCAAAAACCCCTCCACTGAACACGAGTCCATCAGGGAAAAAGGATACACTGGACAGTAAAATACTTTAATCGTCTGTTAATGCCATTTGGGATCCTGCTGAAAGAATTCTGGAACAACCATGAGACTTGTTGGATGCTCAAACACTGAATGAGTCAAAAAATCATCTGTGTCCTACAAAGAAGTATTTTAGAAAACAAAGAAATCGGCTTCTAGCAACATGATGTAACCTTGGTTTTTCCTCCCCTTATTGTAAGTGAATCTCTGTGTGTTTGCTTTTAAAGCTGTATCCATTAATAATGTGCCTCTATATTTATTTAGAGATACGCCAAACACAGAGTGCTTAACCGTAGCTCTAGGCAACCTAACAATTTAACAATTTTAATACATAAACAGCAATATAAATGAGTCTCATAATCATCCAACAAAAGCTTCAGCAACAAAGAACCCCATATGCACCATCATCTTTTCTCAGGATGCTCAAAATTCAGCATCCACTTCAGCGGCCAAGAAGAATAAATAAGCTTTCCAAGGAAACCAGTTCAGGTTATTACAGCTCAAATAAGGAACAAGTTGCTTGCCTTAACTTAAGAAAAACAACCCACAAATGGAAAGCCATGGACCAGATTTTCAAGCAAGTTCGGCACATAGCCTGTTTAAATTACAATTTCATGCAAATGCATCGTTTCCCTGGTCATTTGCCTGACCTGCATCCACATTTTCCTCAAATGCCTCCTTGAGCATGACAGGACACGCATGAGCAGCTTCCCCAGCCTTTCAGAAATCAGAGCACGGGCATGCTGGTGGGAACAGAGGAAACACCTGCATTCCTCTGCAGCACAAATGCAGCTGAAATAATGATGAGTCTGAAAAAAAAGCCTGCCGAAAGCAAAGGTCAGGGTGCTAGGACTTTGCAAAACTGAGGGAGCTCAGCTCCATGCTTGGTGAGAAGCCTTGTCCCCTCTTGTTTTCACACATATTTTACCACTTGAGGTCAGTGAGGAAAAAAAAAAAAAAAAAAAAAAAAAAAACAAAAATTTTAAGCTTCTGNGCAGTGAGGAAAAAAAAAAAAAAAAAAAAGCAGCAAACATTTTCAGCTTCTGCTGCAGTCTGTGGATGGGTGGCTAAATGCTGCTGGTGATAGCTCAGCCCCCATTACAGCATGTTGCTTCTAGCTTTATCCACTCTGGAGAGATGAAGGGCTATGAAGGCACTTCAGGGCTAACAGATGCAGAGCCGAAGGGAGGTGCACAATGGGGTGTGAGACACGACACCCCTCTTTGAAGGTCATGCAACCATGCCCTTGCACAGCATCAGCTGCTGCTTCAGGGTAAACCCTGCTCTCATCTCCATAGCTGAAAAGACAAAAAAATGGGCTTGCTGAAACCTCGCAGGCCCTTTTGTGCACACTCCCTCTCATAGAATACCGATAGTGATGTTTTGGCTGGCTGGGCTGGGGTCACTCTAGTTTCCTCTGCGAATAGGTGGCTGACCTCCCTCATGGACATCACCCGCCTTGCATCTGGGAGAGCTGAGACTGAGAGCCCACACCAGAGGCAGCAAGAAGGCTGTGACTCAAGAATGTCAATGGCATCCTGGCCTGTATTACAAATATTGTGGCCAGCAGGACCAGGGAAGTCATTCGGCCCCTGTACCCAGTGCTGGTTAGGCCACACCTTGAGTACTGTGTCCAGTTCTGTGCTCTTCAATTTAAGAAAGATGTTGAGATGCTTGTATGTGTTCAGAGAAGGGCAACAAGGCTGGTGAGGGGACTGGAGCACAGCCCTGTGAGGAGTGGCTGAGGGAGCTGGGGTTGTGCAGCCTGGAGAAGAGGAGGCTCAGGGGAGACCTTATTGCTCTCTACAACTACCTGTAAGGAGGCTGTGGCCAGGTGGGGATGGTTACTTCTCCCAGGCAACCAGTAATAGAACAAGGGGACACAGCCTCAGGCTGTACCAGGGCAGGTTTAGGCTGGATGTTAGGAAGAAGTTCTTCACAGAAAGAGTGATTGGCATTGGAATGGGCTGCCCGGGGAGGTGGTGGAGTCACCGTCTCTGAAAGTGTTTAAAAAGTGACTGGATGTGGCACTTGGTGCAATGGTTTAGTTGATTAGATGGTGTAAGGTGCTAGGTTTGACTTGATGATCTCAAAGGTCTTTTCTAACCTGACTAATTCTGCAGTTCTGTGATTCCTAGCTGAAATCCTCTTCTTCCCGGCTGAGGATTACATGCAAAAGAATTGTCACAAAGCACCACAAGAGAGAAGAAGAAAAGCTCCAAGAGTTCAGTTTAGACATCTTTGCTTTTTAATCCTCCTCCTGCCGTCTGTCTGATGCCCAAAGGAAAAAATAAAGTGCTTGAACAGGCCTGTTCAGTGCAAGTCTCTGGCCCTCCCTTCCTGCTCCCCATTGCTGCAGCACAAGAGGAAAAGCACTTGAAAGGCTCTCCAGGGGCAGTGGTGAGGATGTGTGCTTCAGCTACACTTGTGCCACTCTTCCTCTTTCTGACATTCAGAGAGGAAAGAGGCAGGACTGTCTCCTGCATCCAGGTGCCTCTCTGACACACACAGAGGCAAGCACATTCCCATTCAAAACAAGATTGTAGTTCACTGAACTTGTCCCTGAATGTAACCCTTCTAGCTTGAATGGCCCTGCTAGATCCTGCCTTGGGCAAGGTTTCAGTTTCCCTGTGGCTTGATGATGGTTTAGGCAGGATTTATGAGGCTTACATAAAGCACAATTAAATCTAAGGGGCAATGGAGGGGATTTTTTTTTTTATCCTTCCCTTTTTCTGTCTATTCATTGCTGGCTTCTAGGACCAAGGCAATGAGTTGGCGAAAGTCTGCCTTGTTGGCCAGAGCATGAATTTCTAGCCAAAAAACTTTGCTCCGAGTTTGCTTAAATTAATTTCTGAAATTTTTTCAGACATTCTCTTTGCTGCAAGTTTACTGAGAAGCTGCTGACATTTCCATTGAAGAGCAATCAAAATATAGGATTTGATGGGCCAAAGCCATCTCTACTGTAGCTTCACTGTGGCTGGCACAGCAGTTGCAATCAGTGAGGATACCAGCTGAGGTGGATATCCCAGAAATTAAGGTGGGTAGGGAGGAGAAGACAGGTGGGACTGAAACATCTCCTCTGCTTCCATGAGGAGAAAAGCTATCCCTTTGGCAAGGTTCCCACTTAGGTCCTTGCCCAAACCCACGTGCTTGAAGAACCAACTTACCCAAACTCCACAGGAACAAGCACAGCCTCTGCTGGAAAACATACACATTGGGAAAGAGAAAGCCTGCATCCCAGCTTTGTATTTTGACTCTTGTTTAATAAACAATAACAGAACATGTTGGAACTGTGTCAGTTATGTCATTTCAGGTAAGAAATGCTTGTGTTTTCTAGGCACCAGCTCTGTAAATCCCTGAGGAGTGTGCTGCCATTGCAAGTAGGGGTTACACAGTGTTCAGCAAGGCATGTGTGCCTTGACAGTCACATGCACCCAGGCATATGCATTTCTCTCTCGTGTGGAAACATAACTTCACATTGTGTGGGCTGATTTTCCTTACCCAAAACAAAGGTCAAACAGAAAGCATATGGCTTTGGTTTATCTGTGGAGGAATGCATCCATCAGTCTTTCCAAAAACATCAGTAAATTCTGCATGGCCACATTTAAATCCCCCAGAAAAGCATTGTGCCGTTACAAAGGCATCCTTGTTCAGGTGCTTGGGCTGACAGGGCCAAGAGCCAGGCATCCACCACAGCACCAGCCAGCCCAGCACAGCCCACAGCAGGGCCACATCCACTGGGAGCCAGGGACAGGGTGAGCTCAGAAACAGTGTCCTCTGAGGATGTCTTATTCTTACTACATTACTGAAAAAGAGAGTGAGAAAAAAACCCTCTCAACTCACCCAAAGAGGAAATGAAAAGGGAAACTTTGCAATTTCTCATCCCTCCAGAAATCCCCTTGACCGGGTGCAACTGTGGTTGTCACAGTCATCCTACTTGCTGCCCGCAGCACCGCTGTCCCACCAGGCCTTGCGCTGCCTCAATCCTGATATCAATAAGGAAGTACAATCACTTAACCACAAGGCCAGTTTCTTTTCTAAGCACTGGGGTTGCCTCAGAAGGTTTTTAAACAGGATGCTTTCCTGTTTTTGAAACCTGTGCATCCGTATGGTTTGCAGGTTACTCAAATAACCTTATCACTTGAAGTAAGGCTGGCATGAATTTCAAAATTGCTTACTGTGGTGCTCCCCTCCTCTTTCCACACATATCTATTTACTCACAGGGAGCCTTATTTACAGTATTTTCTTGCCAACTGCTGACACAGAAGGAAGAAAAAGCCCTTGGTTATACATTAAGCTTTATTGTTGAAGTATTCATGCCAGATGGTGTCCAAACAGAGTTAGTTAGCTGACTGACCTTAGCTTAGGGTAAGCCACACAAGAAGGAAATTTCTATTGCAGCCTGCTTGCACGGGTAGAGCTCTTTTCACACCACCTGCCTTTTCATCTCCTCCTCAACTTCAACGGGGCTAAAAGGACTTTCAAAGAAAACGTGATCTTGTTTTTAGAAAGCAAAGTGAAGCACAGCTAGTTCCTTGTAAGATTATTAAAGAAAGAATTACCAGGAGAGGTTTGCTGATAAGGCACAGAAAGGGCTGCCTGTAGTATAAATCCTGACCTAAAATCCATGGGTGCTGCAACTCAATCCTAATTCTTTTGCCAAAAAGGGCAAAACAAAGAATACTTCCATACAAGAATATGTGTACAAAGGGCCTGAAAATTCCAGAAATCAGCTTCAGTATGCCTATTTTGCACAGCAGCTTTGGAAAGATCTGCCAAACATAACAGTTCCATCTGACAGTCATCTTCTGGCTTAACTTCTGAGCTGGCTGGTGGCCATCTCGCATTGCACAATAAATGCCTGCAAAATTAATCATAAACTCCCTGCCTGGAACTCCTAGTGCTGCTCTCCTGAAGGGTACCTGCAGCCTGCTTCAAAGCCCTGCCAGCAGCTCAACTTCTGTTTTCATTAATGGCTGAGCTGGCAAGAGAAGACAAACCATCACAAAAACAACCCATGAACTTTATTCTTCTACTCCTGCTTCTGCAATCTGTTGGCTGAGCCGTTTACCTTTGTGTATGCTTTGTGACAGCCACATGACGTGAAGGCACACAGGCATTTATCTAAACCTCACATTTTGCAGTCTTTCTTCTCGCATTTAACACTTGTGAAGAAATTCTTATGGCCAGGGCCAGAGAAAGAAGAACTAAGAGCTGCTCTCAGATTAACATGCCCTCATCTCTCTCTCTCTCCAGTAAATTTACTGTGGCTGATTCTGTAGGGGTGCGGTAAGGTCCCTTGTGCTGCGGTACTGTCCACATATACTGGTTTTGTCAGAGGGGACAAAGAGGAGAGATAAAGTGATGAAGTGGGTTTGTTGTTTGTTAAAAGCACTGTCTCTCCAGTCCTGCCATGGGAGCACATTTCATGGGGCATTCCTGGACTAGTGCCATTTCTGCCACTCTCTAGACCACATCCCACTTTCCCGCTCCAGTGTCCCCCTGTAGAAAATTATTTTCTCCTGCCAAGCAAGCTGCTCTGCAGCTGGGAGGGAAAGCCTTTGTACCCTATTCCTTATTCCCAGCACACAGTGCCAGCACTCAGGGGTTGCCTTTCTGTATTGTCCCACCACTACACAGCTGATGCTCTGACGACCTCATTAACGGAATTGCAGCTTATCTGCATTGAGGAACTCTGCCTCCACGAACTCACTGGAGAGCTCAGGTTCAGGGAGCCCCTAGACCCTCTGAGCACACCTGGCTCTTGCTCAGCCTGAATTGGGGGGCCACTGTCACATCACTAGCTCCAAGCTCTCCTGCAATGAACTAGATATCTGCCTAATCTAGGGTGTCATCTTTTTTTAACTCCTACTCTAATTGAACTGTTCATTTTTTAAAAAGTAAGTGAATTACACTCCTGCTATGCTAATTAGTTCCTCCTGTATAGGTCGTCTTCCAGTATATTAAATTGAACTGATCATACAAGCACCCCAGCAAAATTACAAAAAAACTCAAGCAGAATTTAAACATCTCCAGAAGAGAGAAAGAATTCATTTTCCTAACAACTCTAATAACAAAACACAACAGAATAAAATAAATGTGATTAAAACCAGAGATAGCAAGCAGCACACATTTTATTGCTATGTTTTCACTTCTTATTTCTTTTTAACAAGGATAAAAATTAACTTGTGCAACCTCTGCCAGGAAGTGAGTGGATCTTTGAACTCTGCCATCTGGCTGGTGGAATCTATTTTCGTTGCCTTGGGTTACAGGTTAATCCTGCCAATTTTTATTATTTGTTAGAGGTAGCTGGCCTCTTGGAAGCATTTATAGTCTCTGTCACAGAGAAGACTGCTGCTGAGCAAAACACATGCCTGGGGAAGATATTGAGCAGGGAGAAAAAGAAAAAAAAAAAAAGAAAAAAAAAGAAGGAAAAAAAAAAAAGAAGCCAGTTTTGTCTAATCTAAAATTATCCTTTATATTACAAGAGAAGATGTTGCAACATGTGCTGGTGAATTTGCCTCACACTGCAAGTCAGCACAGACAGGAAGGCTGAGCACTCCCTGCTCATAGTGGAAGTCGAGCCCGAGCATGCCCAGCAGCTGGGGAGCCCCATGTGATGACAACAGCATCCAGCTCCATCTGGTGATGTGCTCCTGGCCCCCTCGGGCACTTTTCCATCTAGTCTTGCAAGCAGCTGGATCAATTTACTCTAGCCTACGGTGTCCTGCACAGGCACAGACTGAAATTATTACTCATGGAAATCCCCTCTTGTCTCAGTGCTTTGAACAAGGAATCAGGTAGCTTTCAAGCTCCTGACAATTAATAGCCTTTGGTCAAGGGAGAACAGCGCAAACACGCTGGAAGCAAAGGGTTTCAAGACAGCACGCCTAGTTTCTAGTAAATTAAAGGGAGTGCGCGGTTGAGGTACACAGTAATATTATCCAGCATGGTGTGGTCTTCATTGATGTCAGCAGGACATTTTTTCCCTTCTTTCTCTGTCTGCTTGCCTCCCAAAAAGAGGCACATGGAGGTTATCTCTGTGACAGAAGTATGGAGAACCTCCAGCTTTTCGTCAACAAAGCCAGAGTGCAGATGCCGCCATATCGAGAATGAGCAGCACTAAACTGTATGCAGGTCATTTCAGAGGAGGAAAAAAGCTGTTGGAAACAGAAACCATGAGGGCTTACAGTACCTATTTCTCTTAATGTTGCATGATTAACCGTTCAAAGACAACGCTCTTCCTGTGGCTAAGAACACATCCCCATCTCAGATTCTGCTTGAAATGGTGCATTTGACCGTGACCTCTCCCCATAACTGCTGCTGTGCATAGCTCTGTGGTGCCTGTGAATGTGTTTCCTCAGTCTCACCGAACACATTGTTTTCTCTGAGGCCCTCATACTGTAGGCTGAAGGCATTGTACAATAGCTGCCAGCTTTGCATTGAAAATATGCCAAGAATTTCAGCAGAAACTATTTGCTGTGCTTTCAGCAAACTCTTTAAAATGTGACTTCCATGTACAAGCACACACAGGTGTACACTTGCAGCTTTTTCATACACTGTCATTTGTATGTAAAACAAAAGGTGGCTGGACAGTAAGCAAAAAGGTTCACAATGCTGAAATGTTGCAGTTAGGAATATTGACCTACCCTAGGGCCAAAGATGTCACCTCCCAAGTGAAATGCAACATTACAGTTCCCACATTTTCTACATAAAAAATGAAACACAGAGGTTTTTTTAGGGTTGCAAAAGACAAAGGGACTTTTTTTTTTTTTTTCAAAATAACAAATATGTGCACTGAAGCTGCTGTGCCAGATTCTGACTCAACACAGACACATGCATACTTTTCAGTGGAAGATTCTTCCAGTAATAGAGTGGACTGAATGAGCTCATCATGACCCACTGAGCAAGTTTTCTTAGTATTCATTTTGAGCAAGAGAATAGCTTCGATCAGTGTTTGCACTCACTTGACTTTTCCCAAACTTTTGTTCCTTTCATGAAACATCCTTTCCATTAGACCCTTCTTGGTAAAAGGAGTGAATTGTTTCTTAATGTACCCACAGGATTTAAGTAAATACCACTAAAGCATTAAAAATCAGATGTGTTAATGAAATGATACTGCAGGCATTTTCGAGTTGCAGGATCATCAGAGCAGGCAAGGGAAAAGAGGACTGTCCAGGAATGCTAAGAGACAGGGTTGTTTCACAAAATGCCGCAGAGAGACAGTGCATCATTGTGCAGGAGGTTGAGGGGAATGTGTGAAAGTGGAAGACCATGACTCATTGCAAACAAATTATGTGATCACAAACTTTAGCACATTGTTCTTGTCTTTCCATACGCTGATCTCCTGATTTCCTTATGGTCACCCAAGTACCTGCTGTTCTGAGGGGCGCTTTGTGCTGCTTGTTTAAAGTTAAGCTATGAAACTTAACATGCTGCTGTAAAGGTTGGGGAAAAGGTCTTGAACTAAGTCATATTTGGCAGGAATAGCTATGATTCCCCCGGGGCCACAGCTACAGACTGGGTTTTGCTGCAAACACCACACCTCTTTATGTGCCCGCCTTCAGGGAACAAGTCACAGCTTTTTACAGATAAGTGTTGCACCATGTCAGCCTTTACTGCAGAATTGCCTGCTGAGGTCCCTTTGACAACAGTGTCTTCTCAGGATTCATTTGCAACCTTCGCCAAGCACATTCTGGAAAAAAAAAAATGGATGGAAGTAAAAGCTATCTGTAATTACAACTCAGCACACTGGTGCCTATGGGTTAATGGAGCTCATATCTCCAAGTTGCCAATCCTGCCACCAACCAATGCTCCCTTCCTCGTGCAACTGGAAAGTTCCTATTGCTTTACACAGTAGGCAAAGAGAATTTCCCTCTGGACTTTGAATGACAAGGAGCATTTTCAGTTAAAAGAAAACACTGCCCAATTGTATACCCAACAGGCACAGCCCAGAAAGTAGCCTGCTTTTTTCCATGGTATCCCTAAAGCATAGGAAACGCACCCCAGACTCCTGCCTACACATGACTTCAGGCTCTCTGACTGAGCATTTTAACAACTCAGTTGTGGCCACAACGGTCTGCAGCACAATGTGCGCAGCCATGGCTGATGAGGTTGAAAGGAAATCCACAGGGTCCTCCACTTCCCTTTTTCAGCTGTGTTTGGAGATGTGGTTGAGTCCTGGCCACACCGATCTGAAGCACTGTCTTTGGATAGTCTTTGGCAACCTCACTATGTGAAGGCAGAGCTTGAGCCCAAGTTTTAAGTTCCAAGCAAGGCAGTCCTGACAGTGAGAAACATAACCCAACTTGCTCAGTTTGGGCTAAGGTTGCTAATTTAAATGGGTTTTGTTGCACAGAATCCTGTGGTAGCTGCTAATTTTTAGCACCCCAGTCACCAAGCAGCCACAGGCTGGCTGTGGTTCTGAACCACTCATGCTACAGGTAAAGCTGCACAGCTTACCTAAAGGTGGCAACAAGACCACTAGGCAGAACAATGTTAGGTCCCCCTGGACAAATGCAAGAAAAAATGCTAAACACCCCTCGAACCAGACCCCTTGAAAACATCTTTTGTGAATGCCTCTGACCAACACTGGTGAGAGCCATGTGGAGGAAGAGGGCAGTGCATTTCAACCAGCAGGCAAAGGGTCATTTACAGGGATGCCCTAAACTGTTATTGCTGCCACTCTCTTTATTACAAAGCTTTCAGTGAGTTTTCCAAGACGGTATTTTTGTGACCAAAGGTCAGATTCCCTGCTATGAAAATCAGGGCTGGTTTGGGGCAGGTTCAGCTGACAGAGTCATCTGACTGGTGCAGCTGTGCACAAACCAGTTCCCTTCTCGTGTCTCTGTTAGGCTGGGCACAAAGCTTAGACATCTGCTGGTTCCTGAATTACAGCATGCATGCAATAACGGACGTGCTCTGTTCAGGGAAGCTTGTGTTTATTATTTTCCAAGCTTTGCATCAACTGCACACACAACTGGCCCACAGCATCCGGTCACCAAATCTGCTGTGTGCAGCTGCCTTGGCTGCTAAAATGAATGGTGACTTCGTAAAGCTGTGGCTTCCCTAGGAAAAAAAATCAAAAAGCAAAAAAACACCAAAAACAATTGCATCTTCTCTTTTCCATCTTGACATATCCTTCACTTCAAGAAGTTACATCAAGTCCTATTAAGTATTGTCATACCTGTAAGGGGGGCAGCAGGCACAGTCGCATCACCCACAGCCTACGGCTCAGCTCATGCGTGGCAGAAACCTTTGTGTATAGTTCACTGTCACCTGTCGGGGAAAAGCACATCCAGGGGCTCCATGTATTTTGGGAAGATTGATGTAAACCCTGAGCCAGCACAAAAAGATCTGACGCCAAGCCACGTCCCACAGCACCTCCTGGGAGTTGTGCTGACACTGCCACAGGTGGCAGCCTGATGTGCCTCTCCACTCACACTGCCGTCGCCAAACTGGATCCCCGTGTGCCATCCAATCCTATTCCCACACACCTGCACCTGCCCATTGAGGGGCTATATGTGCTTCCCTGAGTGAAATCTGATGCCCTGATGAGCAGCTCCAAATCACCTCCTCCAACAGCTGCCTGCCACAGCAGGAAACCCCATCAGCCAAACCCCTGGGGTGCACTTCCAGATCCACTGATGCCAGGGTGAGTGGCAGCTGGAGTTGTCCCCACAGCCAGTGTAGGGAGCCAAGAAGAGCTATCAATCCAGAGTCCCAGGAATTAGCCCAAAACCCCCCTCTGCCATTCCTTTACCAGCACCACCAAACTGCACTGCTTTGACCTTTTCAGAGCAATTTGCCCGCCTTGTAGACTCAGCAGAGAGAGAGCTGTCCTGACTGGCTCTGTAAAGGTCAGAGGGGCACAGCCTGTCCCTGCCACTCTGGGGGCTGCTAGACCTCCAAACTTGGCTGTCACCTACCTGTGACAATGGCTACCATTGATGTTTGGAAAGGGTATAAATGTGATCCTATTAATGTAACAGCTGGGAGGTTGCAAGACAGGCAGGGTGCCCTGCGCTAGCTCCTTCCCTGAGAAAGGTCCATGCAAAAAGATACTTCTAGGACTGACTGCTTCTCAGAGCTACCTTGTCCTGTGCTCAAGGGGCAAAGCCTTGCGCTTCTCATAAGCAGTTTGGGTCTGCTTGAACGAAATAGCAAAAAGCCTCAGGCACTTCAAGCTTGAGAGAACCTCTCCCAGTCATACACAAATTGCTTCCATATTTTACAAGTTTTGAAGGGCAGGTGTACATGCTTTGTAAATCAGTGAGCCTGACCCCGAAGCCATCCAAAACTCATGATCAAAAACTCCTGAGTATTAGAGTTTCAGGTGATATCATTCTCCAAAGGCTTCCTTCATCTAAGTTAACAAAAGGTAGAAATTTTTGAAGTAAAACAACAGAAACTCTGAAAACTTGTTCTGCGTGCCAGGAAATGTGATGCATAATGAACACACACACACACACACACACACACACACACACACACAATCCCCTCGGTAAAAGTGAAAAGCAAAACAGTCAACGTTTTCTGTCTGCACAGGGTTGAAGCAACCCACAGATGAAAACTCCACCACCTATGATGTACAGCTGTTTAAAAACTGTTCAGAAACCATTCAGATAGTCAACAAAATCTGTCCTCTCTGCCTTTTGCTTGCCCTCCCACACCTCTGCTTCCTGTCTGGGGACCAGAGACATGGCATGGGGAAACGGCTGAGGGGCTGCTGTCACACAAATTCTTCTGTAGTGCCCCTCATTGTAGAGCCTCTGGGTCTTTCAAGGACTGCAAGATCCCTCTGACCTCTATCATATGCCTGTCAAGTACAAAAATGTTTGGACCCCCACAGTTGCAGCAGAGAACTGAAGACCAAGCCCCCAAAGGCATGCTTTGGGGTGACTACAGTGGTTCCCATCCTGCCTGAGCACTGTGGGTTTCTGCCAGCACCGCTGAACTGCGACAATTCACATTTTGGTGTGCTGAAGTTGGTTGGCACTAATTTCAGCGTACCATAACATCCCAGAAGGTTGGACCATGGCCACTACCAGGAGAGCTCAGGCTTGCTCACTTATCCCAGAAGCAGTCACAAAGGCTGTGGCTACATAAGCAAGACATGCAGCCCAATAGGAGCAGATCTCTAGGGCAAAGCACTCAGGGCTGAGGATATTACATCCACCTAACACATTTTAGGGCAACTTACATCAGACAGCTGCAGTCTGGCCCCAAAGACTGAGTTGGAGAGCAAGCAGGTGTTCCTGGAGAGCATCTTCTGGTTTAGTCTTCTCCACACAGAACCCAGCCTGTGTACTCTGAGGCCACCTCACATGATGAATGGCAGCAGAGTGCACGGCAGCAACCACGAGGTTTGCCCCAAAGGGCATCTCCAGCCTGAACTGAGCTAATAATGCAGGCACTTCCAGCTCATCCATCTGCCCTAGGCACAGAAGTGGAAGAGTCCAAGAACCGCTGCTCACTAGACACCAACTGACTTTACTAGCAGCCCAGGTCGATCCAGGCACCCTGACACACTGCACAAGCACATAGGGCACTGGCTGAGAAGGGGGAAGGAGAGGGAACCTGTTTAGAACAACGTTCTTGTCAATACTGCAGTGCACAGTGTGTTTTTGCAGGCTGCAGCCATGGAGAAGGAAGGTGCACCCCAAACCCAAGTACTCAACACAGCCATTCACGGCCTGGCGACAGGTGGAGGAGGTGCTCCAGGCACCAGGGCTCCAGGGCCATCCAGCTCAGCCTTGGCCTCCAGCAGAAGGTGGTAGCTGGGTAGGCTGGGCTTCAGCCAAGGTAGCTCCAGGAAAGAGCTACTGTAAAAAAGATATGAAACCCCATCATTGTGAAAGCAGGAGGTGACTGTTCATGCTAAAGCAAGGGGCTGCAGTCTCACATGGTTTCCCAAGTCTGCATTCAGGGAGAGTGGATTCAGGATGACTTTCCCACTCTTTTCTCTTCTACCCTAACACAACCTTTAAGGAATTCTTTGTACTCCTATCTCCCTTCCCCTTTCTTCCTGGGACTTCTTAATTGCCACTGTAATCAGTAAGGAGCTGGCCTTTCCTGCCCCTGCTGACCACCTCTGCTTTAGAGTAAGAATTTTCCCCTTTCTCCCAGAGAAATGGTCAGCTACTGGACCATGGATTAAAAAGATCTCATGCTAGCATTGCTGCTGAAGTCCCCATATCGCCAAGCCAGAGACCGAGTGTGAAGCATCTTCGCACCACCATGCCTATGGGCACATCAAGAACTGTAAAGACCAGAGTCCAGCATGACAGTAACCATACACTTGTTTACCACTGAGAAGGTGGACTGGGGTGCACAGGCTGCCCTCAAACCCATATAGGAGGCTGTGGGGTTTGGTTGTCCTCTCTCACAGCCTGTATATAGCACACACTCATGTGTGAACATCCACTCTGTTAGGCACAAAAGGGTTTTCTTTGCCATTGCGCCACCCTCTGCCACCTTGAACCCAGTAGTTGTTTTGTTGCCCTCGTCAATGCTTGAAGTTGTAAAGAAAAATATGTTGGACTACAACAGTGGAGGAAATATCGATCAGTCAAGGGGCATAAGTGTTTAAGAAAGCGCATCAAAGTAATGAAATGATGATGTAAGAGGTCAATGCTTGTTTTCAGAGACCCATGAGACTTTGGTTGCTTTATCTTTGGCTTTATAGGGAAGAACAAAGACAGGAAAATAAAGGCAAACAGTTGTGACAAGAAAGGTGGTGCAAAATCGAGAAGGTGCCAACTAGCACTAGTTTTGAGTTTGATGAAAAAGCAGGACCATCTCAAATAGCCAGATACCCACAAAATGTTATTTTTGGACATTGTTTCAGAACTAACTTGGAGAGAAGTGTGACATTTACTGAGTCACCTCCACCACTTCCTTCAACACCTGTAGCTTATTTCAAGGGCTCTCATTTAGATACTGAGAACCTGCTCACTGTTCAGGCTGAAAATAACAGAGTTTACTTTCATTTTTTTTTCTGCAAAGCTCTGCTGAAAGCATGACCTGTGATGCAAGAGCCTCTGGTGCAGCTTCAGTCCCCATGTGCCACTCACATGGCTCGATGAAAGAGCAATTTAAAAGTTGTCAATCATCTGCTGTTTCTCCTAGAGGGCAATCACCAACACATACCTGCTTTTTCCTTGCATCCAGTAACCGGCCATAAGACTTTATTTTCCCAAGCCGCCTGAACAATGCTGCATCCTGAACGCTGATGGAGCTTTTCACTGTTTCCTGACTGCAGTAGTAAGCTGTGGCCTCCTCAGCCTCAAACACATGCTGCAGTGGCTGCAGCATGAATTGAAATCATACTGAAAGACAGCTCTGAATCTCTACCTCTGTGAAGAGTCATTTGAGGCTTCCACGTCCCGGCCGGCTCTTGCCAGAGTGCTGCAGGGATCAGAATGCACAGCCCCAGAGTGCAAGCAGCTTCAGAGGAGTCAGGAAGGAATACTAAATCTATTTAAAATTAAAACAAAACAAAACAGCAATGACAACAAAAACAAGCAAACAAAAACACCCCACCAAAACCAACCCAAACACCCACCCCCCCAAAAAACAAACAAAAACCCAACAACACCTAAACAAAAAACAAAAACAAAAACAACCCAAACTCCCAAAACGAAACACACACACAAATATTTCTTTAGCTTAATATTTAATTTACTTTTACATATGTCTGCTGGTTTCAGATATTCCCCTTGCTGGGCATGCAAAACAGATGAATCATAGTGTCTAAACCCATTAGGCTATCTTTTGATATTTGGTCTATTAATAAGGAAAGGACAGATTTTCCACCTTGGTATTGCAGAATTTACACAATGTTTCACATCCAATCTAAAAACATTTGTGGTGTTTCTTTCAAAAGCCAAAGCTGGATGAAGAACATTTTGGCCTTATGAAGACAGAACCTTTCATTAAAATGTTATGGTCACAGAGGATCAGCCACTTAAACCCAAGTGCCTTTGTTGGCAGCACATCCATTAAAACAGCTGCTCCTAGAGGATATGACATATGCATGTTTAGTCTGTGCAAAAACAACAAAACCGGGGGAGGGGGAGAAAAGAAGTGTCAAACGCTAGCTTTTGGTGACTGGCCAAGAACTTTTTGTGTCATGTAAAATGTCAAAGGTGAAAGAGGAACTGGACTGTTTGCTGTTAGAAATGTCTCCTGCATCACGCTGGCCTGTGAGAGCCATACAAGCAGAAGGGCTATGGAAGTGCTAGGAAAGGATGGAAAACATTCCTTTCTTATGAAATACGTTGTTTTCTCAGAGGACATTCCATTTCAGAATCAGACAGGAGTAAAAGTGCAAAACTGTCTGAAAAGAGCTGCAAAACCACGTTGCTCAGCCTGTGCCTTTTGATGACAAGCCCTCAAACACTCCCTGAGCAACAGCTCTGCAGCACTGCAGAACGGTGCTCTGCTCTGCTGGTGCAGAGACTGTGTCAATGCTTCAGTTGCCCCAGTGATTTGGAAGACTCTAAATTTAAGGGAAGAGTTAATTTTTTTTCTTGAATCTCTCCTTGATTTCTCTAGACTAGGATACTGACCAAAAGGTACAGAAAAATGTGATGTGGACAATAAACTATCGACTAAAAAATATAATATTGCTGCACTAAGCCTTCAGGGGCTTGATGGTTTCACACAGGTATACAATTGGACATCCAGCTCTGAAAAATGAGGTTGGGTAGAGTAAAACAAAATTATCTTATTTCCAGATAGATATATTTTACAGCCTGTCAGTTTACCATGTTAAAAGGAAAGACCAGTTGTGACATGTACCCAAGCTGAGATTTTCTGATCAAGTCCTTTTTTTTTTTTTTTCCCCTTCTTTTTTCCCTTTCTGCTGGTAAGCCTGGGGATTTTTTTCAGCCAATCCTGGAAAACTCAGTGCAGGCTGAGACTGGTTATGAACCTAACCCAAGGAAATGGCTGTTGTGGATGACTGTGGGACTTGTCAGAGGAGGCATGCTGCATTTTATTGGAAAGGGGGATTAATCATCTATGAAATGCAAACACAAGAAAAGAGATAGGGTCTATTGAGACACTTCCAGCTGCATGTCTGTCATGCCCCTTGCCCAGCATCTGCCCTGCCCTTGTGGTCAGGCTCAGCACCTGAAAGTGTCCAAGGTTCTTAAACATGTGAAGCTGCAGATGAGCAGCTGGACGTCAGACAAGCACCTCCCACACCACCACCAAGGCAGCAAGATCCTGTGCACCGACACGTTCTTCACAACATTGCAAAACCCCAGTAATTTATAGGAAATTCTTCACAATTAAAGACCATAAAGCTCTGCAGTTATTTAAGCTGATTCAATGAATCAAATTTGTTAAAAACATTTTCATCAAAACATTTCTGCTGAGCAGTGATTCATGTGACTTTGAACTGCAAAGTACACAGATTGACATGAAAGAACTAAAAAGAGGATTGGGGATGTCACTCATGTGCAGAATCAAGCCTCTTCCCACCTTTCCCAGAATTCATTTAAACAAAGAAGATCCCCAGCCCATTAACTTAATGACCTTGTCACGGTATCTTCTACTTTCTGGAAAACAAGGCATCACTTACAATGGGAGGTTTTCCTGACATATGGGTCCAAAGGCTTCCCAACTTATGAAACATCTTCAAGTCCAAATGCTGCAAGAGGTCCTGGGAGAGCAGGACCCCAAGTCCAGTCTATGGTTTAGCCCCTTTGCACGTGGTCAGGTAAAATGGTGATTTAATCTCTCAAATCTGAGTGCACCTACAGAATAGACATGTCTGTAAGAGTACGCAACAAAAACATTTCCATAGCTGTCTGGAAAATTAAAGTAACTCAGCAGGAGATTTTTTTTCCTTTTATATAAGTCTGCTCAGCTTCAGTTCTTACAGAGATAGGTCTGGCAAAGGCCTTAGATGATAAATTTCTTAATTTAGACAATCAAACCTTCTCTTCATCTATCACCCAAAAATGGAGAAGCATACCACTGAGAGGCACCTAAAGTTCCCCCAGTATTCTACATCCTTCAGAAGAGAGCTGAGCAGTTTGGTGATGAGGTCCTAATTACCTGTGCCACATAGGGACCCACAGCAATGTGTCCTCCCAGAGCCTCGCTTGATGGTGCTGAGCTGGGAGTAGAAAGGCTTGTAATGGCTGGCCACTGGCTGAGGTAGCACTGAGGTTATTTCTGAGCTTATGGAAAAGAGAAAACACTCTCAGCACTCCACATCTATTTTGGGATAAATAACCCGTGGGGGTGCCAGTCTCCCTGCTCACTGCAGAGCAAGTCATAATGGAGGAACTTACACTGTGCACCTCATTTCTGGACAGTTCAAATTTAGTTATGTCCTCAGATATTCCAGCAATATAAACAACAGCTGGAGAACAAACCATAGCCAGGAACAGGGTGTCTAACCACACTGTAGCAGATACACCTGCTTGCTAAAACAGCACTTGTCACAGCAAGTTAGCTCTCTCTCACACACACAGGAGGCAGGTTAGTGTCAGCTTCAGGTCTTTCCCAAATACTTGGCCCACCTCGTTGATGGGTTTTCTGCCATATGCACTGCTATCCATAGCAGCTAGTTTGAACATACCACAGTGTGTCCACCCAGAACTGCAGCCACGACAATGGGCTAACTATTGAGGATTTAAACAGTGGTAGCACAAAAGCCCAGCTAAAAGGCAGTGGGAATACACTTTCCTCTTCCTCCTGACAAGCACATTCCAGAAGACTTGCAGATTCAGCATTTCGCAGCAGGTACTGCTAAAGCAAAGACAAACTTGGCATTGATACTCCATCTTCTGTGCCATGTGCTTTATTCATCTGAGGGTTGTTTTTCCTGCAGGGGAGGGTGGATTGGCAGGTATGGAAAAAACTTCATTAAAATTACTTTGGTTAGTTCTTTGTGCTGGCCATCATCTTCATTTTGATTTTGATTTATCATGCCTAAAACAATACCATAACAAAGACATTCTCTACTGGAGCACCACAAATACTCACAGAAGGAGCGTCTGAAAGACTATGCTCCTTGGAGGAGCCTGTAAAGGTTACAAGTTGTGGCTGGAATATTTCTAAAGACAGCGATAGAAACCAAGAGGCTAATAATAAGGCTAACATGTTATGAAACGAAACATGCTAACATGCCTGTGCATTAGTAAAAGGACCTTAACTGCTTATGTGCAAGCCTCTTGCCTGATTTTACAACAGGTTTCTTAGAGCTACCTATTCCATTTTACACTCCTTTTCAGATAAATGGTAGCCTTTTAAATGGAAAAACAGGCATTTGATTATTTTAGCTTCAGGGATTCTGGCCAATTCCTTCCCACAAGTGGATGGTGTTGAATAGAAAAAGTTTATGTTAAAAAAAAAAAAAAAAGTTTAAGTTAAAAAAAAAAAAACAAAACTGAAAAAGTTTGAGTTAAACTTAGTGGGACTTAAACACTACAGGTAACAGAAATAGACAGAAGCCTGTGGAGTAGCAAGAATCTTCAAGACAAGGACTTTTCTGCTCAGAGAAACTGACAGCAGCTCCTGGTAGTAGCCATTACATGTTCTGCTCATGAAATATATCTATATCTCTGTCCATGCCTATATCTATAGAGATACATACATATAATTTTTTCCAGTTAAAAAGAAGTCTACATTCATCCTGATAGTCCAGTGATCTTCCTGCATCAAATGACTTCCAGGTCTCTCTGTAGGCTGTAGCTGGTTTTTATTTACCCATACAAAACATACTCATACAAAAGAGTTCAGAATAATCAGAGACAAACAAGGTGGGACATTTGGCTCCCACAGCTTTAGAGAAGCTTCCAGTTCACTGATGGTTTAACACAGTGATACTGGGCAGCTACCTAGACCCTCTTGTTTCCCTGATTGTAAGGTTAGGCCCAAAGTCTATCCTATTTCCACCTTTCAGGCCAGCAGGGAGGAAACAGTCCAAAAAGTTTCTTAAGAAAAATGAAATCTGCATAGACATCCCAGTAAATGCTCTTTGAGTAGGACATGTTTAACAGGCTAGGCTTAGGTGTCATTTGCAGACTAGGTTGAAATTGTCTCCTGTCATATCCATATGCACTTTGAATGTAAAAGTGAAGCATTGCCTGCACATACAAAGTGCATAAATCATTCCAAAGCTTTTACTTGATCATTCCTAACAACCAATTCTTAAGATCTCTGCCCAAGTTTTGGCAGAATGCATTAGTGTCCAGAATAACCAAGGGCTGGACTGAGACAGCTCCCCTCTATCCTCCTCCACGAGTCACTCCTCCTTTTAATGCTCCTTTTTTTTCCATGTAACCAAACTGTTCCCATCAGCTTATCCAGTCCCTGATGAGTGCATAGTGTGGCTGTGAATGGGAAGAAATTGTGTCCCAGGCTGGAGAATTACAAGCCTGCAAAGCATTTGTTTGTTTGTTTTTGAAGGATCTTTTTTGATTTTGTACTAAATAAAATAAGAGGGTGTGACCTTCAGTTTGTCATTATAAAAGCCCATTAAAAAGTGCTTCTAAAATGGGGGAATGGGAAGGAAAACAGCATCTGACAGCTCCCGCCTGGGACATGGGCAATGCAAGGAAACATAATCAAGAAAAATAATCTACAGCAGCTGCTAGAAAGTACATAACATAGGGAAAAGAGTAGCAAACTAGATTCTGGTTTCAGACAGGTGAAGAGCATTGTATAATAGAGCAGGAAGAAGATGTCTTTTCTCTGCAGTATGCTGCTGGGACTGAGCCATCCTTGAAGAGAAAGCAACTGCAGGCATTCATGTGCCAAATAGATACTGGCATATTGGAAAGAATTCAGTAATGAACAATTAAGTAACTAAAGGGAAGATTAAATAATTAAATAGTGCGCTTTGGGTAAATAATTCCTAAGATGGAGATAAAATCATTTGAAGGTGTCAGCATCAAGGAGAGTGCTGTTTACACAGCTCTACATGAAGCATAACAAGAAAGGAAAATGCCTCTTCCTGCAGAAAAGGAAAATGTAGGTTGGCAGTAAGAGCTGCTAGCACCCCACCACTGACCTTCACGGCCCTCTCAACACCCTACCAAAACCTCTGCCAGTATAGAATTTGTCAGGAGAGCAGGGAGGAGTCCCCACAGCCACGATGACGAGACCTTCCCACAAAGCAACCTGCCACAAATGTCACATATGCCACACATCACTGAGGTTGGGGCCAGTGTCTGTCTCCCCACACCTTCTCCTCCCACAGGGAAAGAGAAACCAGACATGTATCTCTTCATGCTTTAGCATCACTGAAATACCATTTCTCCTCACTGTTTGGTTCAACAGCAAACCACCTATTAACTGGTAAGTCTACCAAACAGCAAGTCCACCAAACAGCAAGTCCACCTCTGGAGCCTGAAAATGCCATATGACAAACACAGGTCAGTATTCACCTGTAGCAATCAGCTAACTGAATGCATGGTGGGAGGATTTCACATCTACACACTCTCTTTTCTGGTGGGGCCATTCACTGAGCCAGAGTTTCTCATTTCCCTTTGCAAGCGCTGTCTGGAGTTAAAGTCGCTTAATGCTTCTCATTAATGATTACTTTCTGCTGTGCACAGCTTTGCCAAAACTCATCTGCTCAAGCTCAAGTACTCCATGCTGGATGTCTGCCTTCAGCAGACTCCTTTGGTAGTTTTTAGCTAAAATAAATCATCTGCATCCTTAAATGAGGTTAGGCTTAAGGTTATAACTTGCTCTGAATTGAGAGATTGAGCATCTCTATCTTCATAGGCTGGCACCAATACTCAACCAGAGAAGGGGTGTGTGCTTTGCAATCAGTCTTAAGTTTTTCCACCAGTGGTCAAGTTACAGCTTACACAGCACTTCACTCAGCACATGTGTGATGTGGGCTAGTTCAAGTTTGCTGGATAATTTATTTGAGGACTTCGTCTGTTTAGGTCTTGCTGCAGGTCAAGGGTGTAGATGCTATCTGCTATGACTATCACTGAGGGCTGGAGTCCACTGAAGCATGAAAAGTGGACCCAGGATCCTCTCATTCTGCACAGCTGCAATGAGGTGGGACAAAGACCCTTCCCTACACAGCCTCCACTCACCTGCCAAGAACTGTGTACCCTGGACTTTAAAAGAGGCAGAGTTGTAGAAGAAAAAAAAAAAAAATCCTGCAGCCAAAATTACATATAATCATAGAATAATTATATAATTGTTTCAGTTGGAAAAGACTTGTAAGATCATTGAGCACAACCATCGACCTACACTACTACGGTCATTAAACCATGTCCTGAAGTGACACATCCACACATTTTTTTTAAACACTCTCAAGGATGGTGATTCTACTACTTCCCTGGGCAGCCTGTTCCAATGCCTGACCACTCCTTCACTGAAGAAAATTTTCCTAATATCTGATCTAAACCTTCCCTGGTACAGTTTCAGGTCATTTCCTCTCATTCTGTCAGTTGATGCTACAGAGAAGAGTCCAACACACCCACCTTACTACAACCTCCTTTAAGGGAGTTGTAGGGAGCAATAACACTGTTGTGTTCCCCAGACTAAACAACCCCAGTTCCCTCAGCTGCTCCTCATAAGACTTGTTCTCCAGATCCTTCATCAGCTTTGCCCCTCTCTAGACATGCTCCAACAGCTCAACGTCCTTCTTGTAGGGAGGGGCCGAAAACTGAATGCAGAATTCCAAGTGCAACCTCGCCAGTCCTGAGTACAGGGGAATGATTGTTTCCCTACTCCTACTGCCCACGCTATTTCTGATGCAGGCCAGGATGCTGTTGGCTTTCTTGGCTACCCAGTGGTATTGCTGGCTCATGTTCAGCCATCTGTCAAACAGCACCTCCAGGTCCTTTTCTGCGGGGCAGCTTTCCAGACACTCTGCCCCCATCCTGTAGCTATGCATGGGGTTCTTGTGACCCAAGTGCAGGGCCTAACACTTGGCCTTGTTAAACTTTATACAACTGACCTTGGCCCATCAATCCAGCCTGTCCAGGTGCCTCTGCAGAGTCTTCCCACCCTCAGGCAGATCAATGCTCCCCCCACCCCCAGCTTAGTGTCATCTGCAGACTTCCTGAGGGTGCACTTAATCCCCTTGTCCAGATCATTGATATAAAACAAAACTGGCCCCAAAACTGAGCCATGGGAAACACCACTTGTAACCTGCCACCAACTGAATTTAACTCTCTTTGCCACCGCTTTTTGGGCCCAGACATACAGCAAAATTTTTTACCCAGAGAAGTGTCCACCCATCCAAGCAATGCTATCACAATGTCTGTGCAGATGGGAGTCACACTCAGCCAGCAAGGGCAGTGTTAAGTCAAGTGCTGCTAGCCACTGAGTGCTTGATCCTACAAACTTTCAATACTTCCAGTTTATGTTGGGTTTGTGCCATTTCCTTGATCTGCAGATGTCAAACTGAAATAAAAATCAAGGAATCCCATCATGTGACATCACACTGACCACTGCATGACTCACCGGCAGGACTGACTTTTATTCTCAGATATTAATTTCCTCCTGTTCGGGAAGCAGAATAACTGGGAACACTGAGAGCCCATCAGTCTCTGCTGAATGAGCAGTCAGGAATGACCCTCAGCCTGTGTCAGTGGCTTCCTAAATATTTGCTGATGATAAGCAACTTCTGCACAGCAGAAATCCTTGAGTCTGCTGTATCTCAGGTTCTGCAGTAGCTATGATCTGGATTTGCATAATTCCCCAAAAAAAACTCCTATTCCTCCTGGTCCTTCAAGCTTGTCTACTGCCTTGGTACTGCTCCTATATCCAGTTACACCCCTGACATTAGTCTCCCTCTCCAGGCAGGGCATTCTCAGACTTCACAGTGAAGAAGGGTTTGCTCCCTCCCTCTTTACCTCCACTGGCAGGTCCCAGCCCTAGTCAACAATAGGTTTCCCATGTGTTTGCCTAAGTATCAGCGAAGAACCACATCTGAGAGCATCTCCAGTGTCCAGTCCCAAGCACTGCAGCCAGCCTCTCAGCATAAGAAATCGACTTCAGAACTGCCGCTGTGCATCTGCAGCAGAATACTGCTGTGTGCCTGTCAAACTCTCATTTGTGATTTAGACATCAGACTTGAACAAGTCTCCACTGAGCAAGTGTCTTCAGACAATTCAGTTTCTAACCTCTTAAGATGTTTCTATTGAATGTCTGAGATCTGAGGCTTTTTTCCTTTAAGATTTCTTAGCTCAAATTCTTTTTTCCCCCATGAAGAACAAGCCACATTCCTGATACACGCCGAATTTCAAGCCTCTCCTATAAAGGCAGAAAGTCCTACAGTTTCTCAACAGATCACTTTAAGAACATGTTTGAATATGTTGAATATGATGAAAATTGTTTCTCTTGTCTATTTCTTGAAAGCAAGCAAAAATATTTTTTGCTTAAGCTTCTCAGATGCATCCAGACTGAGACAAATAGTCAGGGAAAACAAAACAAAAAAACAGCTAAGAGGTAAACAGTTAAAGTTTTCAGGGGTTTGCAGGGAACTGAACATTTGATCTTATAAGGAGTGTTTGACAGCATGAAAAGCAGACAGAACCACCAAAGCAAGGACTGAAGACGAACAGAAAATGCAAAAATTTGATGATAAATTCTCCAAATTGGGGACTGCTTTTGTATTTTTAAGACCATGGTGAAAGCACTGGTTACCTTTGGAAGTGCCTGTGCTCTGCCACAAGCTGTCTAAGCAAAGATTGTTTGGGATCTAGATAAGCTTGGCAGGTGGCTCTCCATAGGACCTCCACCATCTCCCTGCGAGCCCACTCTGGGACCTGGAGCTGCATCTCCCCATCTCCCCAGTGTTTGGGGACCTCCAAGCAAAGTGACTCATCCTGGGGAGACACCAGTGGGATGCAGGCATCAAGCAGATGTTGCCTTGCTTGGGGCTTAGTTGGGAGAGTAGCACTGAGCTGGGGAGGGGAGCAAAGACCTCAACTACTCAGATGTAGTGTGTATTTGTGAGTTATTCAGAGCCTGGAAAGCTTAGAAAATCCTCAGAAAGGGTGCTGCCAAACAGAAGAAAAGCTGTGGGTTTTCAGCTCTGTCGGGAAGGTCAAATCACTTCACAACGATGCTGCAGCATGACTAACAGAGCTGAGCCTCATCTCATCTCCTGACCTGTCATTCTGCTGAGCATTTCCATCCTCTCCTGGCTCTCTTCATCATGCCTTCACCTTAAAATTAGATATACACATGTGCATGGTGCTCATGCCTGCCTCACAGCCCACACCGCCCCTCTGTCAGAGCCTGACAGGCCAGTGCAGCAGCTCTTCCTGCATGGAGCCATCCCACCAACACACACCGCAGCATCATGCCCACATTGGGCCACTCAGGAAGCAATTGCACAGCATGTGTGATCCTCTGCCACTTCATTTTCAGAGCACAGGCAAAGCCTCTTCCTTGTTTGTATAGGGGCCAGCAGGAGGCAGGTAGCTGGCTTCCAGACAAATGGGTTCAGTCTCTTCCTTCCTTATTCTTCCCTGCTGTCTTTTTTCCAAAGATGCTCCCAGCACACTTGCACCTGCAGTGGAAGCATGGCATCTGCTAAAACATCTCTTTCCCTGCTCCAGGGATGACTGTGCCTGTGACCAACAAGCAGGCACCAGTGTTTTATGGTGTTGCTCATCAAAGCCCACTTTTGTAGCCACACCATGACATCTGGTATGCCTGCAAATGGCAACCTGCTTATTTATTCATTTTTGATGGCAGCAACAGAAAGGTGCAGATGGGGAAGCACAGGGGAGAAATAGAGAAGTGTGTTGTAATTTCTGTGCTTTTGAGTTTTGCGGGGCAATATAGAAGATATGCCCCAACTCAGAGAAGATGGTATGGCCACTTCCAGGGCAGCAAGCAAGTGAGCAAGAGGACCTGTGAGCCCAGCAGTGCAATACAAGATGCTGTGGTGTCACTCCATGTAGGGAACCCATGCACAATTTTTTGCATGAATAAAGACACAATCCTCCTTACTCTTCTTTTTCCAATCTCTCCCTGTGTTTCCTCTGTAATACCTTTTTCAATTCTTTGCTTTCACATTTTATAGATATCTTTATTCCTTTGGTGGAGAGCATCTCTATGCTGATGAGTTTCTAAGGCAGAAGGCTGCAGCAAATATGTTCAAAGCCCAGCCAGCAGCCCCCAGCCCCTTTCTTCCGCTCCTCAAAGTTCACACGGTTTAGTATGCAAGCTTCCTGCTGCCTGTCCAACCAGCTTGCTATTCACAGGCAAACTGTGCTCCTCCATTTGGCTCCCGAAGAAGAAGTATAAAAAGCCCTGAAAGTCTTGCTGCTGAGCCAGCAGGAAACTCAAACTGCTCTGAGCATGGGAACCAAGGGAACTGCTATGGCCAGCACAACAGGTATTGTTTGGGAGGAAATCCCAGCAGCAGACACAGCTGCCTATGCACACACATATATTAATTATATATTATTATATATAACTGTGTATGCTTAGTGAGGGTTTGGAAAAGTGGAAGGATGGGGAAGTGTATGGGGGGAAAGAATAAATCAGCAGCTATATCCAAGAAAAAATAAAGAGAGCTGTTCAGCCAAGCTAAACGGCAGTTTCATTAGCCAAATAACTGACCTGTTTGTCGTGCATTCAAATTATGTGGGAGTTCAGGGTAAAGTAATGTCTTTGGCCTTGGTCTCTTGACCTTGATCTCTTGACGGGTATTTCTATGTCCCTGGTTTTGTTTGCATCAGGAGCGAGTTCATCAGGCCAATCTCCCGTTTTCCCTTTTGCTATGTTTTGATTTACAACGGGAAGAATTTTTTTTCAACAGGATTCCCTCTGAGTGAAAGGAAACCAGGAGATGGACTCCAGGAGCTCACCCTGCTGTGCTCCAACCCCTAATGAGCATCTGGTCCCTGAGAACCAGAATGGAGGCAGTCTGATGTAAATCCTCTAACATATCAAGTCTTCAGCATCAAACAGCCACCTCTACGGATCAGGTCCTGCCACACGAACTGCTAACATAGGCACAATCTTTCTGTGAATATGATAAATCTGAGTGCAAAAAAAGAGAAAGAAGAAGGAAAAGCTTGAACGATGTAACTTCTTTTCACAAAAAAAAGAGAATAAAAGCTGTGGTAAACCAGCTCGCAAACCCCACACTCACAAGGAGTCATAACGTTTGAGCTTAATAAGACTGCGATGATCTAGAAGTATCTGAAATTTATGTCTTACAGTCTTTCTTTATAAAGATGCTATAAATAAATAAACCTGAGAACAGTCATTCCACCCATCCCTTGCAATCATTTCACAGAGCAGCAGCTGTGAAAACCCCAGATAAGAGAAACTGTGACCCCGTATCTTGTGACCATAAGGAGATGGCTAGAAGGGCAACACACATGGCTTGGAAAGCAATAAAGCAAGCAGAATGAAAAGGGCAAACTCCAAGTCCACATGAAGACATGCAAGTGACATTACCCTTATGGAACTGATCTTTGATCCCCAAATCTTCCAGACTGAACAGCACTGTGAACACTACCAGCCAAATGTCCAATGCACAGCCATGTTTCTGAACTGCCTCAAAGCTTTCTGCATTAGGAATTTACTTGCTACACAGAGAAGGATCAGTTGTGGAAGTCAGACCTGAACTGAGCTCCAGAATCCTCAGATGGCTCTTTTCGGGGAAGCAGAACAGAGTCAAGCTGGGGTTGTGTCCTGGCCCCACTTTAATTGTAGGACTAATTGGAGGAGCATCTGTGCAACTGAGGTAATTCCTTTAATTTGGTTAGACAGTTTCAAGTTGGGAAATCTCAATGCACAGTCTTGTTTTGGATAAACACCAAAATGTAGTTTGGGAACCTGGCTGAAACAAGCAGATTCTCCAGAGTATCTAGTGAAAAATGTGGGTAAGAGCCTACCTCTGCTATTAGCAGCTTTCCCATATTAGGTTTTTCCTGTGCTATGAGAGCAGCTCTGAATTACTCAAGACTGCACAGCTCCTACCTCTGCAAGTTCACTACAGGGTCAGGAGCCTGCTGAGGGAGAGAGGATCTGAACTCTCACTCCTAGGTCCCAGAAGCAAAGCCCTCCCAAAATGAACACATATTAACAGTGTGCTGTCTTAATGACTCTGACACACAGGCAGAGAGCTGTCAAAAATTGAATGTTGGGAAAGGCAGCTGGTTTGCATACAGAAAATCTGGGATGTTCAGCCATGAGGAGCCAAGAATGGAAAACATGACCAGTCCTTCATGGCAGAAGGGACAGTCATGTGCCAGAGATTTTATTTGGGAGTGCAAAGCTCAGAGCTTCCCACCAGCACTCCTCCCTGCTATGGCCACACGGAAGAAAACAAACCAGCGGCCCAGGGTGCAGCAGCTCTGCAGTTAGACAGTTTCCAGCTTGCAGTATGGTTACGTGAAGCAGAGACATTCATTTCCCTCCTTGCCCACCTCCACTCAAACTGGACTTTGAGGAAAGGAAGCAGCATCACATTCCACCACAGCAGATAGATTGCATTGTGGACTGCTCCTGCCCCCAGTAGTGTTGCATGGACACTGCACCACGAGCACAACAACCGCATGGCTTTCCCTTGCTCTTCTCTACGTGTAAGAGCAGCGCTGGTCACTGGGAGCAAACAAGCAGCCCAGAACCTCCTAGGTCTCCATGGGATGAGCAGAGAACAACCCATGTCACTGCAAGTGCAGTGGTCACTATGTCATCCATGTCCTCCCATACAAAGTGCAGGGACTGAGGGAGCATGACCTGTGCTGGAACTGGAAAGAAGACCTGCCTCCACAGGGTTCAGGAGCAGAAGGGAAGGGGCGAAATCTCCTTAGCAGCAGGCTGCATCGGCTCTTACACACATCCTTGGCACTGTGCCTCCATGCTGACCAGGAAAACTGGCAGCTGTTGCATAGAGCCCCTTCAGACTCCTAGCCCATTCAGCACATTGCTAGTGGGTGGATTGCCAGTGAGGCGGACGCCCATTGACAGCCGTGGTGAGAACGGGGCAGCCATCCCCTCGCATTCAGCACCCACCAGGTGGGATATCCGTCAGCAGCTTCAGGGAGAGAGGCCCTATGTGCTTGCCAGCCCAAGAAGGAGAACAAAACTGAGGCATGACAATAATTCTAATTTGAGGGGGAACATTTCTTCCTCCATTAATTATTTCCTATGCTATTCCTGGCAGTGACCTTCACCAGGAAGGAAAAAAAACTCAGATTTGTTTTTATATCTTTTATCCAACTTCCTATACTAAAGCCTCTGGCTAGAATGAGTCACATTTATATCAGACGTCACATTATATTATACTGTGTCAGTGTTGCTACCTGTCTTGTCCTCCTCACCATTAGGGCTTGTTAGCATTAAACCAGGCAATTTGCAGCTATTTAAAATTACCTAGGTGCCCATAATACCCCTGTTTCATCTTTGGAAGTAATACCATGTGGATTACATCTGTGATAGCTGGCAATCCACCCCAGACTGGAAAGAAACTAACCCGGTTCTGTGCAGAGAAGTGTTTGCCTGATGCAGAGGAGGTCTCAATTCCCTGACTGCTTATGATGAAATCCCTTAGATGCACCACTGGCCTTTTACATGCCCACTTAAGTCTTTAGAGCTTCCTAGTGCTACTTCTGTTCCCTTCGTGCAACAAAACTGCCTGCTGAAATCATGGCTACTAAAAGGCAGAAAGTGTTACCTCTCTGGGTTGGGGGTGACCCTCTTGATTCCTTATCAGCCATCAGCCCAGTTTCCCCTGCCCAATGATTTAAAGGGTTGAGAAGAAACTCCACCAGGGAAGTTTCAGAGACTCACGCCCCTCCAAGAGGACTTCCTACAGACAGAAGCAGGTTGGTTCTTCATCTCTTATTTCATTCAAACGTGTGTTCTTCTTTCTTACAAACAGCACTTGCAAAGCATCATCTTTCACATGAAAGGGCACTTGGAAGCATAGAATCATACAATGGCCTAGGTTGGAAGTGACCTCCAAAGGGCATCTAGTCCAACCTCTTCTGCAGTCAGTGGGGGCATTCTCAACTAGGTCAGGCTGCCCAGAGCCCTGCCAAGCTTCACTTTGAATAGGTCCAGAGATAAGGCCCCAACCACCTCCCTGGGCAATTTGTTCCAGTGTTCCATCAACCCTAGTTTGAAGCCATTGCCCCTCACCCTATCACTGCAGGCCTTTGTAAACAGTCTTGCTCCATCCTTCTTCTAGGCCCTCTTCAGGTACTGGAAGGCTGCTACTAGGTCTCCCCACAGCCTCCTCTTTTCCAGGCTGAACAACCCCAGTTCCCCCAGCCTGTCTTTGTAGCAGAGGTGCTCCAAACCCCTGATCATTTTAGTGGTCATCATCTGGACCTGCTGTTTCAGGTCCAAATCCTTCCTATATTGAGGGCACCAGAGCTGGACACAATACTCCAAGTGAGGTCTCACCAGAGCAGAGTAGAGCAGGTTTGCTTCCAGACGTTTCTTTATTTTTTTTAAAATGTGTGTTCAAACTGAAGCAGTGGCCTAAGACTCCTGCCAAAACTGAAGCCATACCATGCCAGGAGCCATATGAGTGCCCAGAAAGAGCCCTAGTCCTCATTTGCTTCCAGCCTAAAAGTAAAGCAGTCCAAAGTGGTACATTAGAGGTTATAACATAATAACATGCCAAAAGAAGCATTTGATCTTTATCCTGCAGAGTTCCAAAACTCTGCCAGAGTCCTAGGTAAAATGTAGGCATATCAGAGACTGAACATTTTTGACTCCTACACAAGCACTTCTGATGTTTGCCCTCCATCGGTGAGAGAAATTTGGCCTGCAGTGTGAGGAGGGAACAAACACTGGCTGCTGGCCGTGCAGAGGACCTGTTTCACCTCTGAGCCACGACCCACGGCACTCCAGCTGGGCCAGTGTGGAGCCTACAAACCTAGTTTTTTAAGCAGAGCAGCATCACATACCTTGGTGTGAAGGCCACTGATTTAAGACAAATTGCAAAAGCTTGACAAACAGCAAGAGGTAAGGAAGACTTATAGGTACTTCATAAAAGTATATTTATTTTGATGACATCCCCAGAAGAGGCCATACTGTGGAAAGGGGAAACCACTTCCAACAGACACTGTTCTTCCCAGTACAGGTCTACCTGACACAAGACATCACTGTGCTTGAGGTCGTATTGCAGGATTTTAGTTTAAAAAGCAAGGCCAATAGAGCCACTTTCAAGATAGATATCCAGATCTCTAAATAAATAAACAAATAAGACACATGAAAATAAGACCTTTTTTTTTCTCCTATCAATTTACTCCTGTTTTCATTACACCATCGGAAATAGGCATGCAATATTTCCAATGGGTAATTCTCATACTGAAATAATAGGTATCCATTAACACCCACTGCAAACGCCTCTTTTTTCACTTGTTAGCTTTGTTGATAGAGGAAAGGAGACAGATGGCCTCAGAAACAAGCTTTTACTCATAGCTACACATGTCTTCTTTCAGTGATGAATGAATCCTTTCAGAAATGCTAATATCAGCACTTAAACAAGGTGGCCAATGTAAACAGTAACTGCTGGTTCATTATTCTTTTTGGATCCTTTGCCAGTTTACAGATCTTCAGAGTTAGTGTTGAAAAGGTAGCATTTTGTTGGAAAAGAATGAAAATGCATTTCTGAATCAAAATCTACTTACAGGAAAAGATGACATAACAACCCCAAGAAAGGGGTTCACTGTGAACCCAACCAGTGTGAGAGAGGGGGAAAGACAGTAAGAAGATGGTGATTTTGATACATGGATCCTATCTCACTGCTTGTGCTCCCCCAAGGGATTTACTGCTACCTCTAAAGGCAGCAGCCAAAATATGCTTTGATGTATTTTTCATCTAAAGGTATCTATACTGATAATACATTTGTGTGGTTGAAGCATTGAACTAGTGACAGAGCTTTTGTTCCCTCTTCTGCTACAGGCTTTTCAGCATGTCCTTGGAGGGCTCACCTGGGCCTCTCTCAGCCAAGCAGAGGAGAGACCACTTTCCCACAGAGCCAGCACAGAAGAAAGTTTTGTGCATCATGAGATGGACAAGTGTTACCATAGAAAGTCCCTCTGAAATCAATGAAAATAAATTGACACTGGTCAAATTTAAACTGCCCTAAAATTAATCATGTGATTCATTTGGAAACAGATTCTTGAGTTCAGAAATTACCAGCAACAATCTTCTCTTCTGAGCTTACTGCTCCCACAGATGAGCTGAATAAAGGACCATTTGAAAGGTCGTGATTCATTTGAGTGCAAAGTAACCAGCTTTGCTTTGATTGAAGGAGAATGTGACCAAAATAAGGCCAGCTGACATTGTCCTGAAGAGAACTACAGTTTCTCACATGATCCTTAGTATAGTCCAAACCTCTCTGGCCAAGACATTCAACTCTGGCCTAGGACATTTGCCCCAGTAAAGAGAAAATAGACTGGATGGAAATAGAGTTGCCAGAAGAAACCGTTGAAGGCAGCAACCAGCTTCTGGAAAAAAAAACCCAGCACTTCCTCAGATCACTGGGGATAATCATCTCTCATTACTTGCATTCTTCTCCCCCAAGTAACTGAGCACTGCTAGATTAAGTGAAGAGAGACAAGAGGATGGAGGAGCAAGAAGAGTAAATAACTTTACTTTAGTAAAGTTAGTGGGAAGCAAGTTTCATCCTTTCTACAGGAGTACTCTGCAATATGCTTGTTAAGCTTGGAAAGTGCTTTGGGAGCCCCAGGGATGAAAGGCTCTTAGGAATGTAAGCTGATATTTATGATTATTGCTTGAAAGGAAGAGAAAGGAACACTAATGTGAAATATGAATGGCTCCTGGTGCTAAAAAACATATCGTTGACTTGGTGCCAAAGAAGATAGTCTCAGTTCACAAACCTGGATGATAAGGAATTAGAAGGTAAAAGAAGTGGAAAAGACTCCTGCAAGTAACAGAAAACAACAACTAAACAGATGTCTTGAGGGTTTTTCTTTTCTTCCTCCTGAAGAGCAAGGCAATCACCTGTCTCACCTCAGCTCTGCCAGCCAAAACAGATGCCCATTAACCACAGTAAGTGCTGCTGGTTTGTAGACCTCTTAAAGGAGGAACGTACAGATCCCCTAGGACAGGAGGGGAGAAAAATGTCCTTGGTAAATGATCAAATATTATGGACTGGCCTGAGAAGATTCACAACTTATCTCACTCAAAGGACTAAGGAGTGGAAGCACGACAGGCTTTTAGAAAGCCGTGAGAGAAGAGAATTGGGCGAACAGGTTCTGCTCCTGTGAACATCTACCTGCATGCTCTCAGCTTGCATGAATCTCCTCTGTTGATTTTACACTGGCCATCTGGCCTGCTAATGTGGCACTCTGCAGAGAGGGCAGTTTTCCATCCAGACCAGCTATGAAAACATCTTCGGCCTAGACTCCCAATCTTCCACTTTTAATGGAGAAGAACTAAAAGAAAAAACCCTTTCAGAGAAAGAATCCTGCTTCTTCACTTCTTCAAAAACAAACTCAAAAGCAATCTAATGCATAAGAAACCTTTACAGCAAAGCCTAACAGGATCTCAAGAGGTGATTCAGAAAAAAGAATGTAGCAGAGAGGAACACAGCATGCACCAGAGGCTGAATGCTAATAACATACACATTTAAATTAGACAATTTAAGGTGCAATTTAGTTTTTTGGTTTTTTTTTAATAAGCAAGCATGATTAACCACTGCAATGAATTAATAAAAAGGGCTGTATTCCTCCATTCCCAGGCTCCAAGTGAAAATAGGATACCTTTCAGAGGCATGCTTCAAGCGGATGTATGTTAGTGGGCTAGAAGAACTGGAATTCCTCCAGAGACAAGGAGTTCACCAATTAATACACTGCCCAGGCTATCAGCCCTCGGTGTCACTTAGGGCAAGCCATGCAACCTCTCTGCAGGCCAGTTTCCCACTTCCTAATGTGGCTATGCTCCGCATCAGCCAGGAGAGCACTATGACTGTGCCTTCTGGGCTGCTAAGGTCAAGCAGGGCCCTGACCTTACTTCCAACTCCAGAGAAAGACCATTTCACTGAATCAACACTAACAAGACTGGTCTGTACTAATGGCCCCTCTCTGCTGCACACCTGCTCCGCTGGCATGTTGTAAGCAGGCGAAGGGGCCCCACAGTATGTGCTGCTGGTGATACCCTAGTTGGGGCTGAAGTGCAGAGCACACTCCTGCAAGTTCCTCTCCATTAGCATCCTGGTACAGTCTAATGCTGATGGATCTGTATTAGAAATAACAGAAACTCTGTGCCTTTTTTTCCCTTTCTTTCTTTTTTCCTTCCCTTCAGCTATTTAGACCAGCTCTGGCTAATCACACATTCTAACTTATACTGTCACTGCCATGGCAACCATTTCAATGTGCTGTTCATAGACTACCTCTGAGATGTACAATCCCTTTGAGAAACACACACACCTTGATGCTTCAGGAGAGGCATTAAGAGAACTATCGTCTGCTATGCTGACACATTTTTCTACAGTCGTAGCTCTGAAAGCATGAATGTCTTCTTTTAAGCTCTGATCAGCTCATCACTTGCTCTGTCCCCTTTCCCTCCCACCCAAAAGAGACACAAGACTCGAGGAGAAGAAAAAGCGCAGAAAGGGAAATGCATTTGGAAACTCCACTCATCTAAATTCACCTTAATGAAAATACTGCAAAACCTGTCCTGTTACTGCTTTCAAGGAAATTCTGTTTTGTTCTGTTGCATCACCATGGAAAAGGAACAAGTTTTAGGGCCCTGCTTTTTGGTTTTATCAAGCCTTAGCAGAGACAGATCAGGAGTGGCGTAGGTGCTGCTCCTTCTTCTTTTGCAAAATAGCTCCTGTTCAGAAGTGCAACTGCCCTCCAACATGCAAAATCAGGCCACAATGGGTCCAAGTGCAGAGAGCAAGACTTAATCAGCACTAAAAAAGTATCTATCTGGAGCATGTAGATGCTTTTCCAACAGTTGCTTCTGAGGATCTTGCTGAAGATTACTGTAACTAGGTTTGCTTTAGACTAGTTGTGATGCCTACACCTGACACCAGGCTGGCATTGGAAGGTGCTTGCAGTGATGTGCTAAACACAGGTGTCTGTGTTACAAACAGATCATTTATTCTGCTCACACTTAACACACTCTTCTTCCAGGCACAGTCAGAGGGAGGCTCTGACTGCCAGCACCACAGTATAAAAAAAAAACCCTTTTTGTTTCTTTACATAATGGTGGCTGCTGTGCAGAAGAAAACACAAATGTTTTCTTCTATGTGTTTATGTGTGTAGGTTTCAAGTATATATATAAAACTTGTGATGTTGCACAGGTTCTTATCAGGTGTAATTACACTAGCCAATCCTTCCTATCTTTTTTTCTGCTTTTACCACTGTCCATTGTCAGCTGGTCAGCAGCCAGCTGCCCCTACCACTACCACCTACTTGGCATCATTAAGAAAAATGGTACTGCTACTAACCAAGGTAGAGAAGAAATCCAGAAGCACCCACAAGCAAGCAAATGCTGGCTGGTCCAAAATAAACTGGGTGGAACACTTGATTTCAGATTAAAGGTATCACTCAGTGCCCTAATACTAGGCATAATAGGAAAGCATCCTCAAACAATTCTTTGCACCAATATTTTCTCTGGGAACAAAATCTGAGTGATGAGCCAGGAATCCTTAAGGCAGGCAGATAAATCTGAGTCGGCAGGTGAATAATATATTGTGGTTACCTTTGCCCTGTTGTTTCATCTACACACAGGCAGATGCACACAGTTCCATGAGTCCTGTATGTGTACTTCTCAATCGAGTATGGTTTGTAGATGGCTTCTGCACCATCTGCCACTGAAATCAAACTTCTCAGCTTGCTGAAGTTAGGAAATAAGTCATGTTATCGGAAAGAAACATCATGTACAGCCTATGAAATCTCTGGGCCTTCTTGACTGTGTGTAGACTGCTTCAGGGTCAACCAGATCCCCAGCTGTCCTTTCTAATCTGCAACCCAAAGACAAAGGTTGGCAGGAGGAGAATGTAGGACACAACTGACTGCTTTTAGCCCACATGCTTTAATGCTAATGCATTTTTGTAACTGTATAATAAGCATGGACAAAAATATGACAGGTCTGTGAACTGTGAATATCATCTTCATGGCATATGTATACCATCAGCTCAAGTCCTCACGAATTTAAATTTCTATAAACCATTCCAGTGAGTTTGGATTTACATGTTTCACAACCCACTTTGCCAACGTATCCTGTTCTGGCAGTAAGTGAGGATGCACTTTTACACCCATCTCAGAGAGGACATGAAAGGACAAAGGCTACAGATCAAGCTGAAAGAGCCTTCCCTTTATCACACATTAGGTAACTTGCCTGACACCAGCCAGATTGGCAGCATCTAGAGCAGAAAATCAAGCCAGTAAATCCAGGTATGAGTAGGTGAGCTCAATCATCCATCCCTGTAGCTCTTAGTGTGGTTCCAGGTGCAGTTTTGCGCCAGGCCAACCAGTACTCTCCCAAACCATTCCCAAGCACAGTTCAGGAGTCAGTATGGGCCAACTGTTCCCAATAGGTAGTTTGTACCCAAGTACAGGTCTGGGGAGTGCAAGAGGGTTAATCTGTCACAACATGACCAGACAGTGTAATCAGCCACAAAACAGAGCACAGCTCCTTCCTCTGTCCAGTTTATTGGCACTGACATAGCCATGTGTCACCCAAGACTGTGCCTTGGGCTTTGGCCAGTGACCCAATGCACTTGCCTCTTTTTTGATCAGGACAGATCTCAGAGCCAGCCATACAAAGTCCTCTCCATCACTCTGTTCCAATGCGAAGTCAAACTAACTTTGGCTACAGGTAGCTTAAGCCATCATGTCTGACACTGAAGAGGTTGAGCAGAGAAGTGTTGATGCAGCCAGTGCTACCTGCCACCTGGGAGTGAACCTGCCCCCAGGAGCATCTCACCCTACTTTGCTCCACCAGCCCAAAGCCCAGCAGGTGAGCAACTGGGCATATCTGAGCTGTAGGCAGCAGGGAAGATGGTGCCGTTGTTCACATAATTGGTCAAGTTGAAAAAGACTTTTGAGATCATCAAGTCAAACTTATCATCCTATACCATCTAATTGACTAAACCATTGCACATCCAGTCTCTTTTTAAGTGCCAAGTGCCACATCCAGTCTCTTTTTAAACACCTTCAGAGATGGTGACTCCATCACCTCCCCGGGTAGCCCATTCCAATGCCCAATCACTCTTTCTGTGAAGAACTTCTTCCTAACATCCCGCCTAAACCTGCCCTGGTACAGCCTGAGACTGTGTCCTCTTGTTGTGTCACTGGTTGTCTGGGAGAAGAGACCAATTCCCACCTGGCCACGACCTCCCTTCAGAAGGTTGTAGAGAGCAATAAGGTCTCTCCTGAGCCTCCTCTTCTCCAGGCTGAACAATCCCAGCTCCCTCAGCTGTTCCTCATAGGGCTTATGCTTGGTGTCATCTTGGTGTCATCTGCAAACTTACTAATAGTGAAGTTAATTCCCTCATCCAGATCATCAATAAAGATATTAAACAGGATTGGGCACAACACTGATATCTGGGGGGCACTGCTAGTGACTGGCCGCCAACTGGATGTGGCACCATTCACCGCCACTCTCTGTGCCCGGCCATCCAGCCAGTTCTTAACTCAGCACAGAGTGCCCCTGTCCAAGCTGCGGGCTGCCAGCTTTGCGAGGAGTTTGCTATGGAAGACAGTGTCAAAGACTTTGTTGAAGTCCAGGTACACTACATCCACAGCTTTCCCTGTTTCTCCACCAAAAGGTTGCCTCTTTCTCTACTGAAAGGGCTTAATTTTGACTCTGTAGCATGGCAAACCTCACAGGTCTAGCACTGCAGTGGGAGCAGCAGCAGTCCAGCACCTGGCATCCAGCTTCTGCAAGACCCTGCTGCCTCAGTGCTATCATAACAGCCCTTTCCTCACTGCTCCAGACAAAGAGGGACTCAGACTTGACCAAAGGGATGCCACAGGCTGGCTGAGGACTTTAATTGCCCAAACAGGCAGTGCATGAAAATGGGCTAAGCATATGCTATAGACATAGCCTCGGTGAGTCTGTGGCACAGACATGAAATGAAGCTGAACATCCTCCCTTCTTTAGCCTTGTATTGCTGTGACTATAAACCAAACCTTGCAATGGCAGGAGAGCAGTGGTATTGAGATGTTTTGTCTTCATTTGATAAAAAGACAAGGCACAGGAGAAAGATCAAGACTGTTCCAATAGGGCAATTCTTATGTTCCCAAACAGATCAGGAGAGACTGCACAGAAATTAAACACTGCAAAAACATTTTGCAATGCAAAACTCAACAAACAATTGCAGATTGTTTGAATTAAAGCAGAGAAAATGCTTGAAAGGGGTTTGAACACTTTTTCTTCTTCTTAATAATGAGCACTTTCCGTTTTGCAACCGTGCTCCTGGAATGAGAAGTCTCATAGTTTGGGGATATGTTCACACTGGGAACAGTCATGTGACCTTTCAGATCACATTCTTCCTATTTATAAGAGTATTAGTCATCCACTTAGAGAGCAGAACTAATACCATGTTTGTTAAATGACTAAAAGTGCACTATGAATAACCAGCAGCGGGTACTTAAAACCAGTTACATCCAAGAGCAAACAGAGGATCCACAGCTAGCACACACTTAAAGCACAAATAAATAATACTATGCATGTAACATGCATTTGAAGGACAATCTTAAGACAGTTCACTCACAGGAAGAAAGGGCTAAATTAATTGGATAGCTTGTTTCTCAGAGATAGTTCACCTAGTTATTTAGATATGTAGGACAGCTGCCAAGAGGGCATGACAGCTGACGACTTACATTTGAGAAAAGCCCAGGCAAAAGAGGATGGAGCACAACTCTGCTGGAGCTTAGCCATTACACTATACAGAAAATGTCAAGAGTGTTGTACTACAAGTTTGCAACTCTGTCACTGGCAAAACACGAGGTTTAGGAACTCTGAGTAATGCCTAACTTGATAACTAACATGTTACTCAACTTGGCTTCAGGGAAGGTACAATACAAGCCATGTGTGTTCTTAGCCTCAACACGTTCGTGAGATCCAGGCAACACGAGTAAACTTCCCATGCCTCAGATCTCACTAACGCTTCCAGCAAACTGCCATGAGCAGTATCAGTTCCTCAGTCAGGAAAGTGGTACTTCCCAGGTGCTGAGGACTTCCCTGCTCTGCATGCAGTAATATCCGTGCTTCAGGAAGCACTTAGCAGAACAAGACAGATGTAGTCAGTGCACTCAGACCATTCTGGTGAAACTATATGAATACACATATCTGGGGGTAGAAAATCTGGAGGAGAGGAGAGGAGAGAAGGAGTGAAGGGTAAAAAGGTGGGCAGAACAGGAAGAAGGAAAGTATAGACATCCGGATGAGGAATTAAAGAGACAGTAGGCTATAAGCCTCTACAAAAGAAAGACGGAAGTAGTCTGACCTGTGTGAGCTCCACATTTCTGGCAGCAGGGAAAATAGAGGTGAGAATGGCAGTGAAAAAAATGTATGGCAGTTTTCAAGAGTGATGTGTGATTTATGGGCCAGAGCACAGAGAATTAAAGGACTTTGAGTTCCCACCTGCCCCTCAGTTTAGCATTAAAGTCCCATGATGATGGGATGATGATGTCACTGGGATGACTGGCTGCACTATGCTTTTGACTAAACCCTCTTAGGGTAAGGATGGACATTATTAGCAGGAGGTGCCTGGCTGTAGTCACATGGCAGTGTCAGGGGTTGCTCCCTACCAGTAAACCTTTCTTGTGCCAGTGTGATCAGAAAGAGGCAAGTGTCACTGCTGGAGGCAGTGGCTGAAAGGTTCAGTGAGAAGATGGTAGCCAAAAGTGCAAATATCTCTTCCTCACTGCAGCCTTCATGAATGGCCCTGCCTGTGCAATACAGAGAATGTTTTGAATGGCAGAGCGCCGGCAGTGAATCATCTTATAATCACTACTGGTGTGTCTCAGATTCAGTGTAGCACGAAGCCTTCCTTTGGGTCAGTTAGTCATTTGGATCTGAATCACCACCACACAGGTTTCTCCTTGCACAGGCTGGCATGGTCAGCAGACCTAACTGAATGTGCTCTCACCATTTCACCCCTGATCCAGATGGATCTGCAAGGCTGGTGCTTGCAGCTTTGCTGTACAGACCGCAGCAGCACAGAAGGTTCCCACAGATCATGCAGACTGTTGGGCTCTGCACAACAGTCAGGCAGTAAATTGTTAACCATGTAAGTTATCACTGTTTTCTTAAAAACTCCTCATAGGTCAAAAGGTTAGCACTTCGCCAGGCTAGAACAATGTCAGTAGCGAACCAGGACCTCCAATCACAGAATATTTGGTCTGGAAGAGCCCTTACTGGTCCAAGACCTCTAAAAAGCCAGGTTTGAATGCCCCTCTCCTCATCCTCAAAGTATGAGCCACTAACACAGAGCCACATGGAAATCCCATGCAAAGACAAAGAGCGTTTGTGCTGGTGGGGCCCAGCTAAGATCAAACATAGAATCATAAAATGGTTCAGGTTGGAAGGGACCTCAAAGATCTAGTTTTGACCCCCCATCATAGGCAGGGACACTTCCCACTAGAACAGGTCGCTCAAGTCCTCATCCAAGTTGGCCTTGCCCACCTCCAGGGAGGGAGCAGCCACAACCTCCCTGGGCAACCTGTTCCAGTGTCTCACCACCCTCACTGGAAAGAACTTCCTCCTAACATCTAGTTTAAATCTCCCCTCTGCCAGCTTAAACCCATTACCCCTCATCCTGTCATAAATCCTGTTGTAAACAGTCCCTTCCCAGACTTCCTGTAGGCCCCCTTCAGATACCGGAAGGCTTATAAGTCCACTTGAAGCCTTCTCTTCTCCAGGCTGAAAAGTCCCAACTCTTGTAGCCTGTCCTCATAGGACCGGTGCTCCAGCCCTCTGATCATCTTCGTGGCCCTCCTCTGGACAGCAACTCCAGGTAGCCAGATGGCCATGTCACAGGAAGGACAGAGTAAACTGAGGGAAAAAACAGCAAAGCCAGAGTGGAACAGAGAGAGATGTCACGTTTGCTTCCTCTGCTGTCAAAATGGAAGCAGGAAAGGTGGTGTGAAAGCATTTCTCCTTTCTCCCAGTTTGATGTGTACATGAAAGCTCTTGCTATACAAAGGAGCCACCTCCTGACCACAGAAGCAAAGTAAGAGGCAAGTTTGCTGCAGCTGGAAGTGGAGCATAGTCCTGGCTCCACCCTGCTTGCACAGTCCTTCCTTCCCAGGCACTGAGAGGTGTGGAGGGAAGGGGGCAATCCTCATTCCTCTCTAGGCCAGATGGGAGAAGGACTTAACAGGTCTCACCTCCACCCCATCACTAATATCAAATAATAACAGTATTTAGCACTTCCGTAATTACCTTTTCACTCTGATATCCCAGACACAGATGAATTGGAAGTCATTAAGATCATTATAATGAGCTTCAGTGGATCCTTTCAGTTGAAGGCACTATTTAGCCAGCCCTCATTTTCATGGTTACATCTGAATAAGCACTCTGCATTGAGGTGAGGTTCACTGATGAGACACTTTGGCATAAAGGTAGTCTCCTACTTGCAAAGGCAGAATAGGTGTCATTATGTATCATGTTTCACCAGACTTCAAAATGCCAAGGAAGGTAAGTCAGGGCTACAGCTGACTCCACCTTCAAGTCATAACAGTTGCTGAACTCTCCCCATGGACTGGCACTCGGGGAAGGAGTCCTATGACTACTACATACAACAGCCATTTCTCAGCAGCTGCCACTCTGCAGGCCTTCAATAGTCAATAAAAGCAGCCACCACAAGCCCTCACTGTAGGTGTCAATTCGGCAAGAACTCTTGTTAAAGTGGAGGTAAGAGAAGGCCAGATGCAATGGGAGAGCCTTGCAGCAGGAACAGAACCATGTTGACCTAATGAAGGTTTTGACAAAGTCGTTGGCTAATGGCCTGAGCTCAGCAAAGAGGGTGTCTGGACATATAGATGTGCTGCAGTGAGCACTGCTGGGGGCAGTGAGAAGAACTGCATTCAAGGCTATCTGCAGAACAGAGACCTGGTGGTCTTGGGTCTATTTTTAGCCTTGCTGAAGACTTCTTAGTTTGGCCTTCTGATAAGAAATAATTAAGTGCCTCTTGAATTGTGGTTACTTCAGTTCCCTGTTTATAAATGCAAATAAAGGCACTTAATTTTTCCCATGTTTTTCATCCTTTATATTTGGGCTGTGAAACCCTTGGGAAAATATCAAGATGTACCTGTCTTATTAAAAGTAACACGCCGGTTTTGTCTTTGAAGTAGGAGGAAATGTAGGCACATGGAACAAACACTTGCATTGCAATTTCTTATGTTTAAAAAAGAAATAAAAAGATAATAGAGTATAATACTTTGGCCAAGAGCAAAGGTAAAATCACAGCAGCTGACTCAGTGTAACAGAAAGGACTTAGTAGAGATGGCAACGTTTCAGCCTTCTCAGTAACTTAAACATGGGAATATGTTAAGAGTACCATACCATACTCAAAACACAGCCTGAATGAAAAAAAATCAACCAACCAACCAACCAACAAAACCCCCCACAAAAACAGCAACAAAAAAGTCCCAAAGAGTTATTGTTGGCCAAAAGCATTAATTTTAGCAGTAAGCAACTTTTTCTAGCAAAGCATGAACACAAACTAATGCTTATTCCTCTGTGCTCAGTTACTGTCAACATTCCATATAAATCCAGTAAAGGTAGAGAATCTAACCCTGCACTGCAAGCCCCAAATACAGCTAAAACACTCTTTTAATGCGTCTGTGACCTAACCGTCCAATTAATCTCCCAGAAGCAGGTAAAAACACAAGAACTGGACAAGACCCAAAACAAGCTTCAGCACAGTTTAGAAATACAGTTAAGACAAAGCTGCTTGTGTACTTCAAGGCAAAATGCCTGCTACAAAAAAAACACTGAGGAGCAATGACATTTCCTGAGTTCTGGCTGTACCTGCACTGGAAAAGAGTTTCCTGTGCCATTTCCTTATTTATCACAAATATTCTGACAACCTTCTCCATGCAGAAATGAAGCCATGGGCCATTAAAAAGTTGATCTGTATAAGCACCCAAATCTAACGCATGCTGGGTCAACATGTTTCAATGCCATAATCAGTACCCAGATTTTAATGTGGCTTTGTCATGCTGAAGCAGACTTTGATGTCCCAATATGAAACCTATTTGTTCTGCAGTCAGCAAACAGGAAAAGTGCCAATGTATGCATTTGATGTTTTGCATTCGGTGGGATTGTGTGCTGGCATTTCTTGGAGTGTTTTGACCACTGCATGAATTTATAGATATATCCCAGTTGAATTACAGAAATAACATGATCTGAAGGCCAGATTCTACACTTGTTTAATCTGAAATAAACAGGGAATAACTCCTTTGGCATTGAGTAATTTAGTCTGGTTTTGCCATGAAGTGATCCAGCCCACAGTTATCTCTTTATGCAGTTCGATTTGAGCTTAGTCCTTGTCAACAGGACATGTCATAATATAATCATACAGCAGTTGACAGAAAAGACAGTATGCCAGTACAGTAAGTATTGTAGTACCAACCCTAGGGAAAGGTTTAGCAGCCTTACGGCAGGTAAGGTTTAAGTGTGTGTACCTGAGCCTTGCTTCTGAGACAGTTTTTGCTTTGTTGGTAATGCAGTTGGGCAGGGCTAACTCTAAAAGCAATTTATGCCTGGCCAGTTCATAGCTAATTCTGAGTGAAAGGTGTGCCAACGAAGCTGTTTCCTCCTGGCCAAGGCAGCCAATTTTCTGTGACCAGTTCAGTAAGGTTGCTGCCTGCTGTGCAGACAGGACAATGCAACATGCTGATATGACTGTTCTGACTCCTCCTCCCATGTTTCAGGTGTCCCTGTTGTAGTGCATCCCACAGTATTCTGCACCATGGGCTGCTGCACTTGGTAGAAGTCTTCCAGGAATTCACCTCCATCACCACTGGTCTATGGCTTCACTGCCCACCTTTTCTCAGAATCACTTGGCACTGACATGGCCAGACAGCATGGCAGGTAGCCTTGCTATCATAGCTGCTGCTTGGAAAATCTGCCCTGTGGCAGCTGAGCATCTACCTGGTTACCTGCTATAACTCTTTTATCTGGATACAAGGTCACAGCTGTGAGAGTAACAAGAATGTGTCTTTGAGGACATTGACATAAATTACCTGTGGTTTCTTGCCAAAATAAAAAATAAAAAACTGCCAGAAAGTGATGCCCTGTGAAGAACAAATTAGATGCCATTTTGTGTGCCTTCACCTGTAGAAAAAGGTTTGAATGTCACTGAATTCTATACCTGCAACTGTCACCTAGACCAAAATGAACAAAATCAGGTTGGTGGCTACATTCATAACTTTCCCATTGAGCTGGTTTCATTCTGAATTTTACTTTGATCCATTTATGTATTCATTTCAATAATTATCCTTCAGAAGCACAGATCAGCTTTAAGACACAACTATGATGTCACTGAACACTCATATTTTCATTAGGACTCCATAGAGCTGGTGGGACCAAAGAGAAAACTAAGCTGAGGGCCAGTCTTGAGTGGTTGTAAGCATTTGCACCCACCCTTGGCTTCCATTTGATGTACAGGCAGCCAAACTCACATAGAGGCACTTCAGCGGTTACACAGGGAAAGGAGACAGTGGTCTCTGCCTGCTTTCAGAAGGACAAGAAACAGCAACGGCATCCTCCTGCTCAGACTGCATCCTGAACCCTTGTTGCCATTAAATAGCCTTATTCTCCCAAGGCAGAGAGGCACAAAAGTAGATCTGGTCTTCCTGGAAGAATGGATTTATTGATGCTGCACTGGGCTGAGACCACTAAAACTCTGGGCCAGGAGGAAGGGAGGGAATTACCAAATCAAGCCCAGCATGATTCAATAACACAAACTAAGCTTTATACAGCTTCCTTTTTCTACCCTATTTCTTGTCTCTTAAAGACCCTTTGCATGTTTTAAACAAATAGAAGCAGTGATCTAGACACCAAAAAAGCTTGCTGATGCCAGGCTGTACATCAGTGACAGACAGAGGAAGTAAGTCAGACAAAGTGCAGGTAGTCAACTCATTCAGGAAGGTTTCCCTAAGGTTCCCTACTGTGCTCAAGCAGCAACTAAAAAACCCACCTACCCAAAGACTGACACACCTCTGCCTCCCACTGACATCAATCTAAAAATCTAATGTGGAGAACTGAACATCATGAGCCTGGTCTCATTCACACCAATTTTACACAGTTATTTCCTTGGGAAATACCCCATCTTTGCAAAGGTGTTCCCAAGATCAAGCATGGCTCAGCTAGTATTTCTGAGCACCACTAACATCGAGGTCTTTCTTCAGTGACAGAAGGCCAACTTCAACATGGTTAGAAAGCTTCTTTCCCTCTCCCGCAGCCATTTTCTGTTGAAGATATAGTATAAGAAACTCACACACAATAGGGCAAAAGTAGCTAGGAGCCTGCAGACCCTTTGCTTAACACATGAGCACGCACTGTGCAAACCTTCTCTGCAGTCTCAACAGCATCCGGGCCTTGCCCAGGACATAGCACCAACACAAGGGAAAGTTTTTGCAGTCCCCTTTCTCTGCAGGGTTTCTGCTGTACTGCCATGGCTTGCCTTAGGACGTTGAAGCCTGCCTTGCAGGAAGTGAAAGCGCCACTCTAAGAATACACTGCACTTGAGCTGGCATTGGTTTGTTCCTGTTTTCTACCCTTTGCCATGACAGCTTAAAAGAAGTTTTGGCCTATGCCTTGTTTACAAACTCAGCTCAGAGAAAAACTCAGGTTTTAGATTGCTTACCGGTGGCCAGCAGGTCTGACACTAGTCATTAGCTGTCCAGGTGATTCACTGAGAGTGCTAAATTGGAAAATGCTTAAGTCCTGCTCCATTTCTCACTCCCCAGACAACCACTGAGCATACCATAGCATACTACACAGAAGAAATCTTCTCCATCCCAGACATCGTAAAATGCTGTACTGGTACAAGCTCAAGCAAGGATGTGTGCAGAAGTCCCAGACAGCCTTAGAGGCAGAATTACTCATTTATTTATCACAAAACTCCAGCAAAGTTGTTCTACTTATATTGCTATAGGGCGAGGAGGGAAGAGAGACAGAGTTTTTACATTTCTAGGAGACTTGCTTTAGCAACCGATAGCATATGGGCACAGGATTCTTCAGACTTCCCTTAGCTCAAGAATATGAAAATCTGTTTTCCCATACATCATAAGCTCACAAACCTAGTCAGGTACTATTTAAAGCCCCAGGCTTTAAATGTTTCTTGTTTGGTTCTCTGCATTGTTCTCTGCCCTGTCATAGGGAAAAAGATCCTTGCACACGTTTTCCATCACAGTTGGCTAGGCTGGTTCTGTCCTTCTCTCAGAAATTAGATGTGTCTATAGCCAAGATCTTGAATTGACAAGATCTCAAAGAAGAAAACATCTTACTCATGTGGAATTAGGTAGAGATAATGGAAATAAACACCAGTTCAACGTTTAAGAACTTTCTGTGCACTGTTTCACTTATGTCTACTGAACTACAGGTGCCCTACAAGCTAAGGATACTTCAGATGACTTGTTTTTTTCCTGCCACCCTCACATGTTTCTAAAAGCATCTCTCCTTTTGAACACGTGGCAACAGGTACTGGCTTGCTTACACATACAGCAGTGTTATTAGTGACTGTGCTAAACACATGCTGCACAGGTGAGCCCTGCCATATTGTCTGTGGTTACAGAGCCACCACCCCACCCACATCGTCACGTTTTTCTCAGCATTACCCCAGATACAGCCCTATGAAATGCCTGGCCACTTTCAGATGAAAGCTTGCACTTCCTCTCATCCACCCTTCTGAGCTCAGCAATCAGGAAGACAGAGGAAAACGTCTGGCTATTTGTGCTTGGGATGAGCAAACAACCAGCCCACACTGTCCGGCACTGTGAACGCCAGGTTATGTGAGGACAGGCCAGCAGAGCCCACATACCATTGCTGGGTTATGAGCACTTCGGATCTGACTGACTCTGCTCAGGAGACTAGAATATAAACATCACTTTTCTGGGAGGAGTGGCTCCCATCCAAATACTCCCCCATCTTAGTCACAGGTTAAAATAAATAAATAAACAAAACTACTAATCTCCCAGTTAGCCTCTTTGCAGACATGTGACTGGCATCGGCCTTCACCCTGAGGTGAAATATGGACCCAAAGGCTGGGTCTCAGCTTCACAGTGCTCCAATGGCATACACAGGATGGGTAGCAGCCCCTAACTGGGATAGCATCAACTTTGGCTTGCAGTGTAAGGGAACACCTCCCTGGCAGACAGCAGAACTCAGCTGCACACCACCTGCTCCTGGCTGCATCACACTCACATAAGGGAAATGCTGAGGCGGCCAGGGACACATTTAACTCAGAAATCTTCACATGACCACATGGGCCCAAAGCAAAGCAGAACAGATCTGTGTCTGCCTTCTATCCCATGCAGAGACACATCTGAGAAGCAAAGCAAACAGGAGCCACTGCGCAGTGGGGGCACAACTCAGACTAAGGCCTTGGGAACAGAAGGACTAAGGCAGTAGTTGCCTTTTCTCCTGTCCTTAGGTGAACAAGAATAGCTGTGCTGGGAGCCAAGATGGCACACTGGGTCAGGATCAGTCTAGACTTGCCCTGTTTCTTGTTCTCTGCTGCTGGCCCCTGTTAGAGGTAGGATAAAGAGCTAAGTGGACCTTGTATCTGATGCAGCACAAATATCTGTACACCCCTGCCTCACAAGCTGTGAGTCTGGCCAGCATTCCTGTGTGTGCATGAAAGACAACTGCAGTGTTAAATATATTCCTCCTCTTTATCCAAACTAGAAATGGCTTCTCAGCCTACAGTATCACCAGGCTATGTCAAAACATCTAAGTATAATCAGAAATGCAGCTGGAGGTCTAAGCATGGGGTAAGCAATCATAAGCATACATTTTAACAGGAACTATTCCAATGGGCTCTGAGAGCTGCATACAGTCTATCTGTCTGTTGCTAATTATATTTACCGGTGGTGGTGGCAGGCTTCGGGGTTTTTTTTCGGTTTTGGGTTTTTTTTGTTTTTTTTTTTTTTTTTAAGCTGAAGATGAGTCAGAAAAAAAAAAAAGTGCCCTTTATTGTTGTGGAAGCAGAAGGATGTCTCCTGAGGGTGTATGTAATGCACTACTGTCACGGCATGACAATGGAAAAACCGACTGCTGAGCCAACCAAACCCCCATAAATACCTAATGATATCTCTCCTGGCCCAGATTTTCTACAAGTTGGTGCCTGAACTGCATACGAAATGACAATCAATATGAAACGATCTCTCCTCTCAACACAGCCAGAATTTAAGAGATGGCCTGAGCATTATATTCCACTTTATACAGAGATCATTTTAAAGACCTGTCACAATAACTTAAAGGTGGTGATCTAGCAAAGAATCTACTAGGCCTCTCCTCACCCTCTCCCCCACACCTCCTGTCATTATCACAAAGAGCAGCTGGCTTCAGCGAACAGGCATCGTTATTAATTACAGTATGGTGACACAAACAACGTGTGCTTAGGAATGTTATTGACTCTGCATTCACATGGAACAAAACCAACATTTTCTTCCTTTTCTTCTCCTCCTGGCTTGGGTAGCTCCACTGCCTCGTGTACCCGGCTGGGGAGGTGGCTGTGCCAAGTACCTGGCCCAATTACAGGTATGTACACAGGGACAAGGAGTCCGTTGTGAAAAAACCCGGCCTTAGCAAATTTCTTTGGCCATCAGCCAGCCTCTGTACATTGGGTAAGTGACTCTCTCTGACCACGGTTACATCAGTCACCACCACCTCCCTCAATGTCATGGCACAGGAAGAGGCTGCCAAGGCAGAGGGAGAGAGGGGGGGAGAGAGAGGCAGTCACTGGGTTGTGAAACCGGCTGTCCCAAAACATTACAACACCCTCACCGGTTTCCAGTGGATTTGCTCAGTTCCTCCCCTGCCACGAAGACCACACAGGCTTCATGAAGGCGTTTTGCAGTGCTGCAGAAAGGCAGTCTCTGGGGCCCACCACTCCTGGCAGCAGCTCTGAAGCAGTGTGATTCCCCCAACTTCCTATAGACGCTCTCCCAGTTTACACCAAGGGCCAGAACCAAACTCAAAAGCTGATATTTAGGGGGGAAAAAACCCATGAGTAGGTTTTTGCTGTTGCTGTTGCCATTGGGTTTTTTTGTTTGTTTGTTTTATTCCAGAGAGAGATTTTTCCATCCTGCTCTGCCCCAGCAACGAAGGAGCCAGGGCTGGAAGGGTGAGTAGATGGAGAAACCCTTCACGGATCCACTCCCTCATTTCATCTGCTTCTCCTCTGCCTGCTCTAGTTCCTTGCCCTCTGACGGACTCGCACACCCCTGGCACAGAGGCTGACCAAGGCAGCCCTAGTGAGGGACCCATACTACTGCCCTCTGGAGCTGCCAGCTCGCAGGGGCATAGGCTGGGAGACACGAGGATGTGTGTTGCACTGGTCAGGAGGCAGGCGGAAGCACCATTGCTGGGAGGGCCAACAGCCAAACCTTGCTCTCAGCTACTGCCCAGTGTAAATTTAGAGTGACCTCCTGCAGCAGTGACTAGGATTTGTTCTGTGCAAGAGAACTGAGCAGACTCTGGACGTCAGATGGAACTTCAAGACAACCATCTAGACCCCAGTGTAATCACAATGGCTTCATAAAGACAGCAAAACTGGCAAACGAAAATATTGCTCCTGGCATGCAACTACTTCTATATCGATTCAACACTTAAAAATGCACTGAAGTGAGGATGCCCTTTCTTCAAACCCTCCAGCAAGTTAACGTTCATTCTTTCCAAACTGCTATCTTCTCAGCATTCAGCTTTTTCACCCTGATGGCAGCAGCACCTTCATACAATAGTGTCTCAGCCCTCCATTGCCAAATCATTAGCCTCAGTGCTGCCTCCTCTTGCTCCTTTTTCTGCTTCACCCCTTGCCTAAAGGTCTTCTGGAGGAGCTGAAATTTCTGCAACAACTGCCCTGCAACATAAGCCACCACAGGCTTGACTACCTTAGCAAGAGCAGGGAAAAGTGCAGCTGGGCCTCACACTACAAACCCGTCCCCTCAGCCTGCCTCTCCCCAGACAGGAGCTCATGCAGGTTCACAAGCTGGCTAGATCAGGGTAGCTGTTCTCCACTCAAGAGATTCTGGAAGGATTACTTGGCTGCAACATATCATATGACTTTGTTCTTAGAGTTACATTTTAACTGAGAAAGTTTAACAAGTATGACTTATGGGCTTCTAAAATTGGCAGCAGAAAAATGAGCTGAGGAAGTTATGGAAAAAAACCACAAGCAAGGCCATTCCATGTTATGCACAATTTCTGGGCTCTTTTTCCAATTTTTTTTTTTTTTTGGATGGTGGAAAATATTTTCCAACTACAGAGGCCTGGCCTCACTAAGTAAGTATTTATGCCAAGTTTATAAAAAGCAGCTGCAGACAGGGTTGAATGAAAGGATTAAGGATTACACTGCTGTCGGTCTTCCAGAAGGTGCTTCAATTCACACCCCATCCCACAGCAAGGCTCGATTCTCAAATCTCCATACATTTATGTAAAGAGGAGAAAAATATGAACCACACACTACAAACAGCTATGGCTGTGCATACAAATGGGCATGCATAAGTGTACATCTAGCTAGCTGGCTAGCTAGCAACTGCTCCTAGCTACTGAAAATGCTGGATTTTAGCACCATCTTACATCCTGGGCATCTTCCATGAATATAGCAACAGCAAGAGGACCTTCAGGGTCAAGATTTCAGTCTCAGTATACCTCTGTTGCCTGCTTCACATATACCTGGTCTCCAGTTGCTCCCAATGAAATTCAGTCTTCACCAACCTCATATACTTTCAGCTGCCAGGCTGTAGGGCTAGAAAGGATCGCTGTAAGCTTGTGGCCTGACCTCCTCTGCAGCACACTGCCACTGAATTTCAATCAGGAACCCAGGCAGCAGAGGCATAACCCTAATTTTCAGCTGTGCCTTTTCACAGCCTTAGCCTGATACACTAGTCACAAGAGGAAAGTCACAAACAATTCTTCACTCTCCTAAACAGGGGGTGCAGGGAGGACTCAGACTGAAAGCTAATGGATATAAAAAGGTAAGGTGAGTGGTAAGCTACAGATAGTGCATTACAGATCTGTACCCTGCTGTTTTTGCAGTTGAGTATCTTAGAATAACATTACTGAGAATGACAGTGTTACATCAGGAATATCGGTCAAGACAATATTTCCTGGCAGTTGTTTGAGAAACGCTTTTCTCACAGCTAATTGCTCCCAAAAGGCTGCATTTTCTCTGTTTTTAGAAGGAGAGCAACTAAGAAAGTAAGTTTTAAACCTCTGTACCCTGCCATAGGACAAAGAGCTGGGGGGGAAAAAGGAAAAAAGAGAAAAGAAAAATGCACAACAGCTGTAATGTTCTATGAAATTATTTTGTTCTGTTCTCTTGCCTGAGTAGTGGGTGCAATCATCAGTTTGGCAGAGATAAATACAGAAAAAGCAAGAAATTTTACAGAAAAGGGAGTCCCAGCTGGAGGAGTACCACATTGCCATCTAGTGGTACCGTCTCTAAGAAGCCAGAACACATGGGGCTCTGCAGGCTCTCCATGCCCGGCCTGGCCGTTGCTTGTTTGGGCAGCAGGCTATCTAAACACAGGGCCGTTTCCTTTCAGTGCTTTACAACAAAGCTTGACAACTGCAAAACCTGCCTGGTCTGTCTATAAAAGACAGGTGTTGGGAGAGATGGGAAAAAGGAAAAAAATCCCACCAAAAGGAAGTTTATGACAACGTTGGATTTGCTTGGAAAAAGCAGTGCTTTACAATGGGGTCCACAGATTTCCATCTTTCACTGATCATTGGTACAGCTACCACAGCCTCAGTATGTTCTGTAATTGTCGTATAGATGTCTGTGTCAAAATAATGGGCTGGTAGGAACAGCAAGTTCTACCTTGTCCCAAGGAGATATGCCTAAACTGAGAGCTGATGTTCTGTCACCAATCATGTATGACCAAAAGTCTCAGTACCTTTGTGCTCAGATGCTATCTGACATGCCACTCCACAAAATTTAGCTCTGCTATGTGCTTCTGCAATCAGACATCTCCTTTGCATTCCAAAAAGAACACATGCATTAACCTTTCAACACTAAAAAAATGAAAGGCAAAAATGTTAAGCCCCTTTAGACAGCAGAAGGAAGGGTTCCACCTTTGACAGACACCCAGCAAAATGCAGCAAATTAATTATTTTCAATGACTTACACATGGCAAGTTAAAAAGAAAGAAGAGCTTTGGTGTACTTGAATTCTGATGTTCACTGGAAGATGTTAAACTGCAAGGTTCTAGTTGCAGCAGACTTCTATTTAGCCAGAAAATTAAAAAAAAAAAACCTCCCAATGCTTCAACTGCCAGAAAAGAACATACTTTTGGGAAGCAACGGAAGAAGCCTTGCATCAGGCAACCAAGACTGCCCATAAAGCTCTGACTCATAGCAAACTTCTTTCTGTTCTTGCACTTCCAACTGGAAACAAATGATTGTCACTTTATCGGCAATGAAAGGTGACTAGCAGGAGGTCATATTTAGCCCTGGTGCAAAGGACAGTAGTCTAATATATCATTAGTTCTGTGTCTTTGGTTGCTGAGTCCTGTGAAGCTTTGCAAGAACACAGCTGTACTACACATGCCCTAAACAGCAATGTCGACAAGGTCAATATTCCTGGATACTAGTAAAAATAACGTGGTCTTCCAAGAAGAAAGGAAAATGCAGTTAAGGTCCCTGATAATACAATCTATGTTGCTCCAGTCTTACAGCAGCACTTCTTCAAAAGCCCAGAGTGATAAACTCTATAAATGCTTTGGTGTCTACAAGTACTATGACAACCTACAAATACTTTGAATTTACAAAATCCTTGCTGTGTCAATCATAGAATTGCTTTGGTTGGAAAACACCTCTAAGTCCAACTGTCAACCTAAGACCACCATGGCCATTAAACCATGTCCCAAAGTGCCATGTTCGCACGTCTCTTGAACACCTCCCTGAATGGTGACTGCATCATCTCCAAAGGCAACCTATTTCAATGCCTGACCACACTTTCAGTAAAGAAATTTTTCCTAATATCCAATCTAAACTTCCCCTGGCACAATTTCAGGCCATTTCCTCTCATTCTATCACCTGACACTAGGGAGAAGAAGACCAACCTCACTACAACCTCCGTTCAGCTGTACAGAGAACAAAGAAAGTTTGTGTGGTTGCTGCCTGAGACCAAGTGCACAACACCTGCAATGTTACTGGAAATTATGGAGGCAGAACTTGAACAGTGAGATTTTAAAAAATGGAAAGGTCATGAAGGATCCTGAGTCATTGATAGTTTTGTCAGAATGTAATCTGTTTCTTAATTATTTTCTTTAAAATTGGGATGAGATCACTGTTTTTATTGAAAACATGTGGCCCAATGTAGGAAACATCCATCTGTGAAAAGATCTACAGTATGATGACAAATATCATCAAGTCTGCTAAAAAAATTTGAGGGCAAACCAGCAGAGTAAACACTGCTCTCAACCTTGGAAGAGTCTCATTACAAACACCATCCTGGAAACAACAAAAATTAAGGAATGGATTCTATAAAGGAACCAATGGTTTTCCCTGCTTCGTATTTTGTAACGAAACCATATGGAGAGTACTGCCCCAACATCAAGACATTCCATCCCAGGACTCTGTGGCCTCTAGAAAAACAATTTAAATGATTATCACTTCTGCAGTTGCTCAGAGAAGCCAAGGTGCCAAGTGATTAACTCAAGCTCCTACTAAGAACCAGGCAGTCTGTTGGTTCTTGAGGGTGGCAAGACACCTCTGATCATCTGTCTGATCATCTGATATTCCAGATATATGTTTGCCATGCAGCCAGCTCCTTCCAGTCACATCCTCCTCTCCTTTCCAGATACTGACCACAAAGCAGAAGTATAGAGCTGTCTTGGTCAAAAAAATAGCATCTGTTCTAACCACAAAGACTTTGCGCATCACAAGCAAGCTTCGAAAGGCTTTTAAGGATGGGTTAATTGTCCAAAACTGGGTTACAACTTTCTCTCAGTGACGTACCCCTCCAAATGTCAACCGTTTTATCAGGCTGTCATGTATTCAGTTTGCAATCCAATAACGAGGATGGATGCTGAGTCACTGCCTTGCTTCTAAGCTGTTAGGCTTATTTATCACTGCTTAATAGCTATGTCCCAGCTTTCCTATTTGCATGAGGGTGTCACTAAATTTCAAGCACTATGATGTAGGCTGATTACTAAATTTTGACAGAACTGTCAGAGTTCCTTTCAAAGTTGCTATCAAACAGCAAGCCAGATTTCTGAAAGATCATTTCTTACCTTTACAGTGCAGAAACCACTTATGAACTGCAGGACTGCCAGCAGAGCTATTAACCCAATGCTCAACAGTTCATGTTATTTGATTTCAGTTTGAGTGGCAGTTGTCTTTCAAGTGTTTTCAATAATAGAGAGAGTCTTTAATACTTTTTTTTTTT
>VWYK01080458.1:0-11919 GCA_013399775.1 Semnornis frantzii | reverse complement strand
GGACTGCAGGTGGGGTCTGGAGAAGTCAGAGAATAAGTCAGAGAAGTTTAGCTGTTGTTTTTTGGGTTTTTTTTTTGAGGGGGTTTAGTTGCTTGGTTGATTAGGGTTTTATTTTTGTTTGTTTGCTTGTTTGCTTTTTAACACCTGTGCTGTGGTGTATGAACTGCAGCTACAGCTTATTTGTCTTGCTCACCAAAGAATGCAGTAGTGTAATGGTGCAGACTTAAAATCTTTTAAGAAGTGTCCCCTGTCTTCTTTCCAGCCTCATCTCCCATCAGTCTAGTCTCTGCCATACTCATCTGTAATGAAAGAGTCTCTTCTAAGAATCTGATACCTCATTATCACCATTTCCATACAGTGTTGTGTTGTCACAGTGCTAACAGACCTTTTCTCAGCTGCAGACCTGTTCTCAGCTACAAATGCATTCTTTTGTGAAGGGACAGTTATAGTTATCCTTTATTGCAATTATTTCCCTTCTTAAGTTGTAGGCTGGAGACTTTCAGCAAAAGGAAGAGGTTCAAAACCTAAGCAAACAATTTGCATTTTTATAGCAAAATGGGAAAATGTGAAAATTGTTACAACTGTTACAAAACTTGCACACTGTTAGAGACATGAAGATCATTACAATGCAGAATTGTCCTAAGATGCTCTGAAGTCAGTATTGAATAAATTATTTGACTTTCCTCCTATTCTTTTCCAAGTGCTATTTTTCAGCATGTTAATTGTAGTTACCTTTTTAGCCAAATATTCATTTAGCATATTGCATAAACTGCTACAAAATATTTTAATTTTCACTTCAGTTGGTTTGGGTTTGTTCTCTTTAAAACTAATTTTGGGTAGAGTTGGTTTGAGTTGTTTTTGTCACTTCATTTGTTTTGGGTTTATTCTCTTTAGAACTAATTTTGAGTAGAGTTGGTTTGAGTTGTTTTTGTCACCTCACTTGTTTTGGGTTTGTTCTCTTTAAAACTAATTTTGAGTAGAGTTGGTTTGGGGTATTATTTGTTTTGTTGTGGTTTTTTTTTTTGCCTGATCACTAGTGAGCTGTTTAGCAGAATTTTTATTCATTTTACTCATATTCTAGTATAAATATCAATATTTAAAAATTAATGCAGAAAGAAGCAAGGCATAATTGTTTATATTGTTCCATAGTTCCTTGATAGGATTAATCAATGCACCTGTGCCATTCTGCAAATTAACAACAAAACAAGAACAGTTTTGTTCCTGTGTTTTAATATGTTTGACAGTTTGTGTGGTCAGGAGAGGAGCACGTTCCTATTACATCCTTAAATGTCTGTACAGTTAAACAGGTCTAATGGAGACATAGAGTGCTCTGGTGTCAGTGTATCATCCTGTTACTTACTGACCTCAGTCACTTTAGAACCTGCTCCTTTGTCAGCCTTATTACCTCCTGTGTAGTTCTGGGTAGATCCAGTCTGAGGCAAAATAAGCAAAAACTCCAACATCCTGCATGAGACCTGGCTTTGAAAACTGCATCCAGCTGTGGTGTTCCCATCATAAGAAGGACATGGAACTGTTGGAGTGAGTGCAGAGGAGGCTGCAGAGGTGATCCAAGGGGTCGAGCACCTCTGCTGTGAGGGTAAAAGGTGTTTAAAAGGAGGCTGGGTGAGGCACTCAGTACCATGGTTTAGTTAATTAGAAGGGTCAGGGTCCATTTAGGGTCTATTCAGTTAATTAGAACGGTCAGGGTCTATTTAGTAAATGGAAGGGTGACAGGTTGGACTCGATGATCCTAGAGGTCTTTTCAAACCTGCTTCATTCTGTGATGGGCTGAGGGAGCCAGAGGTGTTCAGCCTGGAGAAGAGGATGCTCTGGGGGGGACCTTAGAGCTGCCTCCCAATACCTGAAGAGATCCTACCTGAAGGCTGAAGAGAGACTTTTCCTAAGGGGCCAAGAGGGAATGGTTTGAAGCTGAGGGAGAGCAGGGTCAGACTGGGTCTGACTTAAACTGACAGTAGCATTGCACAGTGTCTGTACTTTATCCTTGTTCTTTTGGGTTTCTTTTGATGATAAGAAGAGTTCTCCAGGCCAGGAAGAGATTATCAGGATGATACCAAATGGGCACAGTCAACTCTGTCTTTTATCTGAAATAATTGCTAGGTAGACATGAATTGCAGGGAGCCCAGGGGCATTTCAAGGGTTTCTTCCTACATAGTAATCTGTTTAGTTCTATTTAGTTTTCCTTATATTAACTATGAAAAATAAATGGAAAGGACTGATACCATTATAAATATTATTTACTAATGGATTTCATGAACTACTAAAGTCTACTGTGTATTGGATAATATTAATAATAGGAGTAATTGTATGACAGCATGTATGATATATACTAGGTATTGGATATTAAGATGTGTCTATAGTGATTACCTGTATATTTATCATAGATCAATAACTATTTGTTTTCTTTTATAAAAAAACATGTAAAAAGTGGATAAAAATGGGACAGAGCAGGAGGTACACAGAGGTGATGTTTTCAGAAGAGCCTAAGGAAATTAAATGTACAAATCTCAGTGAAGTTACAATTTGCTTCGTAGACATACTGCTCTCAGGTGCCTTTCAGAGGACTCAGGCCAGTGGTGATTAGCAGTCTATGATCCTTAAAACTGGCTCCCTACTTGCCCTCATACTTTTGTCTCCACTGTATCTGAACTGCCACTGGCTCAGTCAGAAGTATTGCAGCACTCACTGTGTACTCCTCTGCACACATTGTGTAAGGTTCTGGTTTATCTGATTGCTATGTGGCACCAAGTGCAAATTCCAGAGTATATTCCTGTTACTGGAGAAAATATGTTAAGCCAGATTTTTGGAAAAGCCTCTGCTTTTCCATGTAATAGGCAGTAAATCATCCTAACTTACAGACTTTTGTAGCTGCAGTTAGCAGTTGTCACATCACTCAGGTAGAACTCCACAATTTCATTATTGATACTACAGTTATTAGATATGCTGGGATGACCCAAAAGTACTTTCTTCTTTGCTGTACACGAGTCTTGGTTTGAGAGATAATCAGCTATCACCAACATACTACCTTCAGTAATATGGTACAGATTTGGATAAGGTCAACCACAGAGTGATTGACAAATATGATTTCTCAGAAAGCAATTACTATAAACCAAAAAAAAAAAAACAAAAACAAAAAAAGGGAAAAAAGTATTAAAAAAAAAAAACAAAACCATATTTTTTCTTGCCATTGTTTTTTATCCAAACTTGAATTTTATACTTATATTCATTTTTAGTTTAGTACCAACATTCAGTGGCAACAACAATTCTTTCTAGCGTGTGCGACTTAGTCTTTATGTGTAAAGAAAATGTTTACTATAGTATTGTGTTGCTTATCAGAACAGTCTTCATCTTTCCTTTTTTTTTTTTATTCTCTCCACTGGAATTCTGTTAAAAAGAAAAAAAATCAGTGTAGCAGCAGTCCATGACTATACACAGAATCATAGAGTCATAGAATGGTAAGGTTGGAAGGGACCTCAAAGCTCATCCAGTTCCAACCCCTGCCATAGGCATGGACACCTCCCACTAGCACAGGTCACTCAAGGCCTCCTCCAACCTGGCCTTCAACACCTCCAGGCAGGGAGCAGCCACAACCTCCCTGGGCAACCTGTGCCAGTGTCTCACCACCCTCACTGCAAACAACTTCCTCCTAACATCCACTTTCAATCTCCCCTCTGCCACTTCAAACCCATTACCCCTTGTCCTGGCAATGCAAGCTCTTGTCAATAGTCCCTCCCCAGCCTTCCTGCAGCCCCCTTCAGATCCTGCAAGGCCACTCCAAGCTCTCCTGGAAGCCGCCTCTTCTCCAGGCTGCAGAGCCCCAACTCTCTCAGCCTGTCCTCACAGCAGAGCTGCTGCAGCCCTCTCAGCATCTTGGTGGCCTCCTCTGCACTGGTTCCAACAGTTCCATGTCCTTCCTGTGCTGGGGGCTCCAGGACTGTACACTGTAGACAGTACTCCTATCTTCCTTTTAAGGATGATGTATATGAAAATCTGTAAGGATGATTATATATGAAATTCTAATCATCTGACCTAATTTGTTAAGTCTTTCTAATATGGTTTACAGTTACAGTTACATTGTCAGAGAGGTTCTTGCACTATATCTCCAAGGAAAAGCTATTCATTCTGAAATATTTATTGCTAAACAGATCTGAGGGAGAAAATCCAAGAGAAAGATGGATGGCTGATAAATTGTGGGGAAGTTGCAAAAAATTAATGTACCTCTACAGGATGGATGGCAAGTAGTAGATTTACCAGAGGTTGTGGGTTTTTTAATGTCCTTGGTGATTCGAAACTCAGACCAGTATTAACCATCTAAGAGACAAGCTTCTGACAGTGCACTACATGAAGTGTGCCAGTGCCTTGGGCCTGACAGTCTCATTTATGTTCATTATATAATTCAGGAAAACAAATAATTTGAGGAACAAAGAGCCCAAAGGTCAAAACTCTATGTCCTTCAATTAAGAAGTACAAATCTGATACTGTAAACTAGTTTACTATTATAGTTGTCTGGACACATTTGCTGAATCAAGTAATTTGTCATATCTAATTTTGTGTATGATGGCAAACATACACCAGAGCTGCATCTCTGAAGTTAATGGAATTACCTTCTGGATGAGACAGATGAGGTTTTAGTCTGTTCTTGAATCGCTGTTCCGGGACATTATACTTAACAAGGATATCCAATGCCAAAGACTGTTTTTGGTTCAGTTTACTTCTCTTACATCTTATAATGTCTTATAATGCAGATTGTCCAGAATCACTTCTCCAAATTGGAATGCTAACCCATCAGTTTCTCTCTCCCTCTGGGAAAAAGGAATAACTTGACTTTATCTGATACTGATGTTATAATGCATCATTAATGTTTATAAATGGGTAAAAGGTGAGTGCCAGGAGGCTGCAGCCAGGCTCCTCTTAGTGATGCCCAATGACAGGACAAGGGGCAGTGGGTGGAAGCTGAGGCAGAGGAAGTTTCATGTAAACATGAGGAGGAATTTTTTCATTGTGAGAGTGACAGAACACTGGAACAGGCTGCCCAGGGGAGTTGTGGAGTCTCCCTCTCTGGAAACACTCAAACCCCCCCTGAATGTGTTCCTGTGTGATCTGGTGCAGGTGATCCTGCTCTAGCAGGGGGGTTGGACTAGATGATCTTTTGAGGTCCCTTCCAGCCTCTGACATTCTGTGATTCTGTGTGATTCTCTGATAATATTCACTACTCTAAAATGCCCTTGTTGTAATTGTATATAGAATCCTACTGTCATAGAGTAGTTTTGCTTAATTTTGTACCTTTGTGATGGAGTCTTTGTGCCTTCTAGGCACCTTTTTCATTTGGGTTGCCTCAGGTCTCCAAACTAATACTGCATCTTTCACTGTTCCAGCCTGTAATGCTACTTAGGAATTTTATTGTATCCCAGGCTGCATCAAGAGAAGTGTGTCCAGTGGTTTGAGGAAGGTGATTCTCTCCCTCTACTCATCTTTTATGAGACCCTCCACATGGAAAACTGGCATTCAGCTCCAGGGTCTCAAGCACAGGAAAGACATGAACCTGTTGAAGCAGACACAGAGGAGAGTGCCAGAGATGAGAGGGTTGGAATACATCTCCAGTGAAAAAAGGCCAGGAGGATTGGAGTTGTTCATCCTGAAGAAAAGGAGTTTTCAGGGAGACTGTTGCTTCCTTTTGCCATGTAAAAGGGGCTTAGAGGAAAGATGGGCACAAACATTTTAGTATGGCCTGCAGTATATAAGACAAGGGGCAAGAGTTTTAGACGAAAAGAGGGTTGTTTCAGATTAAATATAAGGAAGAAAATATGTAAAGAAGATATGTTTGTTATTTCTGAAACAATGTCTTTCAAGGGCCTAATGTTGCCTGATGGGAGATAAAATCAGCAAGCATACTCTTTGTGAGAATTTCTGCTCAGTTTTGGGAGAAGAGAAAGCTACCAAAAAGCTACTGAAGGAACTCAAGACTGAATGCTGATATTTTCATGGTCCATAAAAGATTGGTACAGCAATCAGTTGAAATTTCTGTGTGGACATGCATACTGGGATAGGAATACATGGCTCCTGTCAGCTAATAGCTGATATTTGTGTGTTCCTTGCTTTTTCCAGATGCTCCAACATTTGTGTCAAATCAAACTATGTATTACTCTTGGGAAGGCAATCCCATCAATATAAGCTGTGAAGTGCTAGCAAATCCATCTGCTTCAGTTCAGTGGAGAAGAGGAAAACTGGTTTTACCAGTTAAAAATACAACACATCTGAAGACCTACAGTACAGGAAGAAAGCTGATTCTAGAGGTAAGTCTTAAACTGGGAATTAATATGGAAATATAAATTAATTTCTTCCACTGTTCTGCATCATTGTGAGTACTATAGAGTGCATTTAAGAATAAGACTTTACATTTAATAAATAATAGCCTTTTCTAAAATTAACCTATCTGTGAAGTAATTCATCTCCACATGTATTCTGAGCATTGGCGTGGCTCGTGCTAGTTTTCAGTCTGCAGTGAACAAAAATGTCACTTGCTTTTCTTACAAGTCAATAAATACATAAATACAAAACTACCCCATCAGGTTAATGCTGAAAATTAGAATGACTAACTGCTGGGTGCTTGGCACATACAAAGAGACTTTTGTGTCTTCAGTCAACAGCAAAGCTGAAGGATTATGTGATGATGAACTGCAGCTGTATTTGATATCAGCCATTTCCTCAAGGAGGCTTGTTTCCATTATCTAAAATGTTCATAGAATCATAGAATGGTAAGGTTGGAAGGGACCTCAAGGATCACCAGTTCCAACCCCCTGCCATAGGCAGGGACACCTCCCACTAGCACAGGTCACTCAAGGCCTCCTCCAACCTGGCCTTCAACACCTCCAGGCAGGGAGCAGCCACAACCTCCCTGGGCAACCTGTGCCAGTGTCTCACCACCCTCACTGCAAACAACTTCCTCCTAACATCCACTTTCAATCTCCCCTCTCACACTTCAAACCCATTCCCCTTGTCCTGCCATTCCCAGACCTTGTCAATAGTCCCTCCTCAGCCTTCCTGGAGCCCCCTTCAGATCCTGGAAGGCTACTCTAAGCTCTCCTGGAAGCCTTCTCTTCTGCAGGCTGCAGAGCCCCAACTCTCTCAGCCTGTTCTCACAGTAGAGCTGCTGCAGCCCTCTCAGCATCTTCATGGCCTCCTCTGGACCCACTGCAGCAGTCTTTGTCCTTAGTTAAATATTTCACAGCAAAATGTAACCAGTGTCTCCAACTCTGATCTCACCTGTGACAGGGACAACATAATGTCTTCCTGCACAGTTGAGGAAGAAGTTAGTTACTCTTTGTGAAGTATCAGATTTATGTCTTAGCATAAGTTTCTCAGTTGCCATGGTGAAAAGGTTGTGAAACTACAGAGCTAGTTAGAGTCTGATTTCTGCTTCAGATCCCAAGCAACAGTTGTCCAATGTGCTGAACAAACAAAACAAAACAAAACTTTAAGAATCCCCAATCAACCCAACCCAAGCAAAAAAAGAAAAAAAAACAAAAAAAACCAAGAAACAAACATGTTCATTTGTTTGTCTTTTGCTAAAGTCCAAATGAGTAACCTCATTTCTTGTAGCAGTGAATATTCAAACAGAGACAGTCTTACTCTTGATTGAAGTTACCTACAGGAGAAGTTGTTTTAAGTAAAGTTTAACAATACAAAATATGCTTAATCTGTGGTTTTCTAAGTGCTCTTCCATTCCACTGTCACTTGAACAGTTGGTGAGGCAAGCTGGGTTCCCATAGTTTTAGCTCCCTGTTGTGTCTGTTTTCTGTTCTTGAATCCTTGTTAACCTCAATTTACAGTTAAGCCATGTGCCTTACATCATTTTCCCCTTAAGTGTCTTCAGCATTGGAATCCTCAAACAATGACAAGTAAAATACTGTTCTTGCAGCCTCCACAGGAATCAGCAACTTGCAGACCTTTCAATGCTTACTTCACGTGAAGTATGAGTTTGTGCAAACAGCAACTGTGGGGGAAAAAAAAGAGTGAAGTTTGTTGGAGTCTTTTCTTGTTTGAAAGGTGAAAGTTGTAGAGATGAACAATGTCCTCATTTCCCTTCATTTGGCTTTGCATTTGAATTTGAGAAGGGGGAGTTGAACATGAAAGCAAGTGTATTTAGATCTATATTTGGACAAAGATAGGCTGAAGTAGGAATAGATCTGCATATTGGTTGAGGACAATAAATTTATATTTGTGATCATTTGAAAGTTTTGATATTTGATCACAAACTCTATATTCTTTTTAAAGATTGCTCCCACATCTGATAGTGATTTTGGACGATATAATTGTACAGCCACAAACAGAATAGGATCAAGATACCAGGAATATACACTTGGTCAAGCTGGTAAGTCAAAAAGTTATTTCCTTTGTTCTTTTTTACTTTAGTTTAAGTTTGGTCACATTATTTTATTCCACTGTGAGATGGTGTGCTGGTTTGAGGCTAATTGGAATATTTTAATTAAGAGAATTATAGGCTGTGAAAAGCAAACAGTGGTGATGTCTGCTGCACTCATAGGCTTGCTGAGATGGGTAAGAACAAGGACACAAACGTAGATAAGACACAGAGTCTCTTGGTCTCTCTCTGGGAGCCTATGTGTCTTCTCCTCTCTGCTGTCTAACCCAACTAACCACTCTGCTTCTAACTCCGCTGCCCATCCTCCAAACTTACCTTGCAGGTAAGGCAGAGGGGTGGGAAGAAGGTGGAAGGGTGGTTGGGAGCCCCTCCTGGGGACTCTGATTTCTGGCAGGGGGATTGTGTTTCTGTATTGCCTTTAACTTGTCTATGTCTGTAACTATTCCTGTCTGTTGTGTATATCTCTGCTTGTCCATTGTGCTGAGCTGTAAATAGAGCTTCAGTCCTTAACTTCCAGCTGGCTGAGTCTAGTCTGGGGGATTTTACAAAGTGTGGGGAGCAGGGAACTCCCAAACCATCACAGATGGTTAACAATCTGTTATGAATGATGATTTTTAATTTTGGTATGAATATTAATATTTAATAGTAATGTTAACAAATTTTGGAACATTCCCTGAGATTCTTTGGATTTTCAGTCGACAGGAAATAATTGTACAAAAGATATTTATGAACACAGAATTAAACAGTTTAAACAATCAGAAGTTGGAAAATAGGAAGGCAAAACCAGGAACAATTCTAACTCTGCTCACAGAGCCTTAGCATTAACTCCAGCAGATGGACTCATGGCACCTTGGTCCCTGAGTAAGTTTCCTGTACAAGGAGGCTTCCAAAACTCACCATAATGATCCCATGGTAAAATACAAAATATTCCAGGTAGTGGGAAGGAGAGAAGAGCTGAGTTGCTGCTAAGCCTCAGTGCAAGCTGCAAACAGATGGCTGCAAGGATTCCCAGTTAAGGAGCAGTGAATGGGTACTGCTGCTGGTGGAGGGTCGGGGCAGAAAAGGTAGAAAGGTAGAAAAGGCTGAAAGTTGAGGTTTCTAAATCACCTCCCATTAAATACTTCATTTTGAACATGAAACTGGCCAACAGGCACTGGCATCATTGTTCTGCCCAATGAATTCAAAGTTTTGTGCCTCCTGTGCCCACGCAGGCAGGCTGAGGGGCAGCAGCAGACACCTGACAGGTGGTGCTAAGCTCCCAGCCCTCAAGGCTTTGCTGCTCCATGGTTTACTCAATCTACTACAACTCCTAGACCCACAACAGGAGGAGGATTGCAAGGGTTAAACCTGCCCTACCAGGACAGTGACAGGCTTAGGTTTTAGCTAGCCAGGTGGGCTTGGCTGATTGTCCACATGGCTTTGAGATTGAGGTTAGCACAGATATTCTGAGATTTGCCCAAATCTACTTTAGTCATAGCTTACGTAAAATATTGGTGTACAGGGAGGTGGTACTGTGATGGTATGGTTGGGATTTATTCCAAAATTAATATGGTTTCTTAATTTTGATATTCAGGAATCTCACCACAGACCAAAATTTTTTAATGATAGGTTCTTTGCACAGTCATGAAAAGTATTGCACAGAGGGAAAAACAGGGAATGCATAACACTGAAGAAATAAGTAACTATAATATAAGAAACATTAATTCAACTATTAGAAATTGGAAAGAGACTCTTGCAGCTGCTTGTCCACTAAAGGAACTTGAGAGGCTTTTGAGTCTTTACTCACAAAAGACTATCTCCAGATTACCAGGACTGAATTACAGTTTCCAGACACTATCCAAACACTTGAAGGGAGTTCTGTCAGTGCCTTAATAGCCATTGAGGCTTCCAGATCTTCCCAGGCTCTAAGAGGGTGCTAGGAAAGAGGCAGACAATCTCTGACCTGATCCTAGTTCCTCTTGGACTCCAGACTTGGCACAGAGGTTTGCAGAGGTGCAGGGAGGACGTCTCGCAGATGCACAGACAGCACAATTTCAGTGGCCCTTCTCACCCTGTCCTGAGGCACTTAATGCCTTCTGGTAAACTTGTGGCAGGGCAAGTTTCCAGGTAGTTCAAGCCCAAGCTTCAGAGCTTGTTGTGTGGGATGGCTCCTTTGGCCACAGGGATTGACCAGTCAGAATGGCATTTGCAAAACTGACCATATTAGGTGAAACCAGGGCTTGCTTACCCTCATTTGGGCAAGACACTCCCAAGTGCATAACCACCTGTGGGTACCTGTTCATCACTTTGGGAGGAGACATAATGGCCCAAACCTTTGTCTTCCTTCTGCCCTTGCTTCCCTCATCAGCAGAAGGGTGGGGCAAGCCTATTGGCCTTCCAGAACAGGTACTAAGTAGCATCTTTTTTGTTGAGATCTCAGTATAATTTCCAGTATTTTCATATAGATAAATTATTGTATGGACATCAGTTGTCTAGAACTATGTTATTGAAGCAGACAATTTATTGTCTTAAGATGGCAAATGTTAAGGCTGTGACACACAAAGCTGAACTGGATTTTTCAGCTTTTTTATTTTTCTTTAAACGTGAATGTTTATTTTGCACACAGTAGTGTACAACTGGACTGAATCCAGGCCCCCTGAAAGCAAATTGTGTTTCACCTCCAGGGATCTCTCTTACTATCCTTGATTTCCTTTTCCCCTTTTACTGGGACAGCGAAGGAGTTGAAGTTCAGATAAGTAGTCTGAATATTTTTGCCTGAATTTTTCTTTGCTCATGGAAGGATCCTTTATATTTTAGTGAAAGCTGAGATTCTTGTCTCATTTCATTGTGCCAAGAACTGTAGCTCAGCATGGAGACTTAGAGTGACTGTTAACAGGATCAACAGCTGGCAGAAGATAGACTTGTAGGCAGTTGGCATAGTTTGCATATTAGCTGCATCATACAACTCTGATAATGAATTGTGCATTTTCCACAGCATGCTGTAAAGCATGATGGATTGGACAGCATTTATAGGAGGTGATCTATAAGATGACTTAAAGAATTGAGAGACACTGTTGTGTTTCCTTCATATAACAATATTGCAGAAAACTAAACAGCAAAACTGAAATCCGTTCTATGGCATCATTAGATCGAGACTTTGCATGCCACTTTATTTAGTTCAGCTTTAAGCATCCTTTAGACACAGAAAATCAGTTGAGATGGAAAATGATAACATTAAAACCAAATGGAGATGTGGGAAAGAATAACTGAACTTAGCAGAAATTACATTCTGTAACCTATTTTATGAAAAAACCATGCTCAGAGTATGATAAGATTGATCCGTAACTGACAAGCACTGCAATATCAAATTTAACAGCTTGCTAATGTAGGTTTTTTGGTGCTGGTTAATGCATGTTGTTCCATTTTTCTTCATATATCTGTGTTTTCACTTAAGCAAAATAAAATCAAAGAGAAAAATTCATTTTCCCTGGAGAATAATGTAATAAAAAGATAAACCTATTCTGTTCCAAGACAGTGTCGTG
>VWYK01080457.1:0-16793 GCA_013399775.1 Semnornis frantzii | reverse complement strand
GAAGGGTCCTCTGCAGATCATCTGGTTCAATCCTCTCCTAGAGCAGGGTCACCCAGAACTGGTTGCCCAGGATCACAATGTCCGGGCAGGTTTGGAATCTCTCCAGAGAAGGAGACTCCATAACATCTCTGGACAGCCTGTGCTCCAGCACTCTCACAGGAAAGTTTTTCTTCATGTTCAGATGGAACCTCCTCTGTTCTGATTTGTGCTTTCAGACCCTTGTCCTGTCACTGGGCACTACTGAAAAGAGTCTGGTCCCATCCTCTTGCCCCCCACCATTTAGCTATTGATCAGCAGTGAGAAGATGCCCTCTCAGTCTGCTTTTCTCTAGGCTAAATATCCCCAGGTGTCTCATTTTTCCTCCTCAAAGAGATGCTCCAGTCCTCTTAGCATCTTTGTAGCCTCTGCTGGACTATCTCCATTAGTTCCCACTCTCTCTTGAACTGGAAGGCCCAGAATTTTAGACAGTACTACAGGTGTGGCCTCAGTAGAGCAGAGTCGGTGGAGAGAACTGCCTCATCTCTGTTTTTGTTTAGGTTGAGGGACTGTGGATTACATTTCCTTTGTGTTCATGGCAGACTCATATAAAACACACTGATGTGGGACTGCATCAGTTTCTACCATAACTCCACATTCGTGTTACTCCAGAAACACTAGTGCTGTATATCTACTTCCTTTTCTGTGCTCTGTCCCACTTCCATCACATAAGCATATGATTGCACAATAAACCAGCTGAAAGCACAAATGGTTTTGGCTGTATTTATTTTTAGGCAGATCCATTCACCAGTTTAATTCACAGCATTGCTACTTCATGGATTAGGAAAGAATCTGCAGTGTTCTTTACAGTAACAGCCAAGTTGTTTCATCTTCAAGAGAATATGAAATGAAGGTGTGTGTTTGTCAGGAATGTTAATTGTGAGAACAAGGAAAGGCTTTTTTTTTTAAACACCTCATCTGTTGAGGGGGGGAAAAAAGCCTAAATAAATGTTTCAGGCCCCTAGTAGTACATGCACTACTAACGTGCCTTTAAAAAAAAATTGAGAGGAACACACTTTTTTAAAAGAAAAAGTTGAAGGCATTATTAAAAGATACTTTGCTTTACCTAAAGGTTAACTGTTTATGTCATCTTGGATAAAAAAATCTTTCTCACCCTGATGGCACAACTAATCTCACTCAATGTAATGAAAATGCCTTAAAATAAAAGTCTAAATTAATCAGTGATTTATCTTAGTGACTGATTAGTAATAATAAAAATAGGGAAGAAACAGGTGGACTTTTGTGGTACTTGAGTATCAAGATGTGAAAGCATCAGGCTTATGAACCACATGACAAAGTCCAGCAGTTTGGATGCAGTTCCTGGGAAATTTCCTTATAAAATGCTTGGTATTTCGGATTGCATCTCCATCTTACTGGAGATGGAGGGACTCAAGACGTGAGCCAGAGAATGATTGAATGGTTTCCTTTGGAAGGGAGCATCAAGATTACCTGGTTCCAAACCCCTGCCGTGGGCAGGGGCATCTCCTACTAGACTGGGTAGCCTCATCCAGCCTGGCCTTGAAAGCTTCTGTGCTTGAAGCCTCCACAACTTCTCTGGGCAACCTGTTCCAGTGCCTCCTCACCCTCACAGGGAAGAATTTCCTCCTGATATCTCATCTAAATCAAACTTCTTGCAGGTTGAAGCCTGTGTCCTGTCACTACATGTCCTTGTAAAAAGTCCTTCTCCACCTGTCTTATAGTTCCCTTTAAATACAGAAAGGCTACTCTAAGGTCTCCCCAGACCTTTCTGTTCTCCAGGCTGAGCAACCCCAATTCTCTCAGCTTGTCTTCATAGGAAAAATGTTTTTTTTCCAACTGGAAAATAGTTCATCTACTCATAAATCCCATGGAGAAACAGAATGTCAGAATATAGAGACAGCTGTGCACACTGAGGTTGATTAATTAGGGGAAGCTCTGATACCATCAGCTTCTTTAGGTGAGCTTGGATTGAGGAGTGAGAGAAGCCATATTGCAGGCAGTGACTGGGGCCACAGGTTCGTACAGCATGTTCTGGGCCATGTTGGAATTTAGGTCAGGAATCCAGAAGGAGGCGGTTATGCTGTTCTTAACTGTTGTCTGGAATTGCTTAGTGTGTTTTTCCTGTATTTGAAAACACAAATGGAGTCATGATTTTGTATCCAGAAGCTTGAATTCTGTCTTGCTGAAGTAAGCTTTTGGTGTAAGGGTGAGGGGAGCCTGTTAGGAGGCTGCAGTGGTTCCAAAGAAAGCTGTCCTGGCTGCCTTTATGTAGGACAAGTGCCTCAGGATCTCCAAGAGAAAAAAAGGAGGAATGAAAAGCTTTTAAGAGCTTATACTATGTCTGGGCCCCTTCTTACTGAGGTTTGATCAAGTGATGTGCAGCAGTAGACTCACGGCACCATCTCTTTTGCAAGCAGTAGGCTGCTGGAAAGCCTTGTTTGGTGTCAGTAGAGAGGAGTGTTACTGTGGAATTAAATGGAATTTGATAAATGAATATACCATATCAGGTCCACTCTTAACTATCCTGTGATTTTCTTGCTCTTTTTTCATATTAGAGTTCCTGTTTCTGATGTTTGCTTAGCCAAGTGTTCTCCTATGGGTATGAACTCTGGGTTTGTTGTGACCTACACTCTTCTTAAGACACTCTTTTGACAAAATATGTTGAATCTATCAGCTACTTTTTATTTGGGATGGTGTTAGTTGTGCCAAGTTTGGGACCTGCATTTTTCATGACTGCAAATGGAGAGATACCAGCAACAAAATTTGGCAAGTGCAAATGAGTTATTTAACTCCAGAGGAACAAAGTTTCAGTATTTGCTTCCTGTGGTGTAACTTTTACAAATGACTTGAAGATGAGAAGAATTTCCTTTGGAATTCACTGTGTGTGTGATGCTGAGGAGATCTATTAACTAGTGATAAGAATTTTAAATAATAACACAGTTATGTAATAACTTTGCCCAAAATGCAAATCTTAAATAAAATGCTAGTATCTTTTTATAGTTTCTTCTGTTCAGGGCCACTTCCATTTAAGAAGAGAAACTTATTTGATGGTAATTGTTCTTACTTCAAAACTGTGTGTTTGGTAAGAATACACTTCATTTGTATTTGGCATTTGTGCTGATATTAAGAGATATTCAAATAATCTCTTTCTGCTTTTGTGAAAAATAGAATTAGAGAATCATTTTGATTGGAAAAGATCTTTTATTGGTTCAAGTCCAACCATTACTAGAAGAAGGAGACTGAGGTGCTGGAGCATGTCCAGAGAAGGGCAGTGAGGCTGATATGGGGCCTGGAATACATGACCTGTGAGGAGTATCTGAGGGAGCTGAGGTTGTTCAGTCTGATGAAGAGGAGACTGAGGGGGGAACCTCATGGCTCTCTACAACTACCTGAAGGGAAGCTGGAGCAAGGAGGGGCCAGCCCCGTCCTGGCGGCAAGTTGCAGGACTAGAGGTAATGGTTTCAAGATGCACCAGAGGAGGTTCAGGCTGGATCTTAGGAAATACTTCTTCACTGGAAGGGTTATCAAACATTGGAATGCTCTGCCCAGGGCAGTGATGTATTCACCATACTTGTGGACCTGATGCTCAGGGACATGGTTTAGTGTTGACCCTTCACTGGTGGGTCAAGAATTGCACTGGATGATGTTTAAGGTCTCTTATAGCCAGATGTATTCTGTAATTTCTGTGATTATCCAACTCTACCAAGTTTGGTGCTAAACCAGGTACCTTAGCACCACATTTCTTGGTCTTTTAAACACCTTCAGGAGTGAGCATTCAGTCACCTCCCTGGGGAGCCTGAAACCTACCCTGGAGCAACGTGAGGTTGTTTCCTTTCATCTGTCACTTGCTCCTTGGGGGAAGAGGCAAATCCCCACCTCACTGCAATCTCCTTTAAAGCAGCTGTAGAGAAGGAGGAAGTCTTCTCTCAGCCTCCTTTGGTGCAGTGTAAACAACTTCAATTCCGTCAGCTGCTCCTCACAAGACCTATTCTTTAGATCCTTCACCAGCTTTGTTGCTCTTCTCTGCACACACTCCAGAAGGTCTATGTCCTTTTTGTAGTGAGTGGCCCAAAACAACCCAGTACTCAAGGTGTGACCTTACCAATCCTGAGGGACAATTACTTCCCTGGTCCTGCTGGTCCAGTTATTCCTGATACAGGCCAGGATGCTTTTGGGTGTTTTGGCCACCTGAACACACTTCTGGCTCATCTTCATCTGGCCATTCAAAATGTTTCAGTGTCTCAAATGTGTAAGCCTGTCCTATCTTTGTTAATTAGAGGTTAGATGTTCTGACCATTTCTGCAATATATTTTGCATTTTACACATTACATTTTGCACTATAATTAGGATAGAAAGTGGTTGATAAATTCTGCAGTATGCTGTAACTTGCACCACAGCTTCCTGTGATTGTTTCTATGTATGTTGTGATTTTTAGATTGCTGATATTTTAACGTCAGTCATCAGTGGTGACTTGTGAGGCTGTAAATCTCAGGCAAACTGTTTCTGCAGCCAGTTAATTCCCAAAGTGAAGTGAGTGTGTCATAGCTCCTCCTTCCACACCCCTTCTCTGGAGTCTTCTGGTTCTTCTTACTCAAATATTTTTTCTGTTTGGAACTGTGTTTTTCAGTAGCTCATTAAGGAGTTGCAGGTGCAACAGTGCTCACTTTGAATGTAATTGTGAGGCATAAAACCTCATAAAATGCCTTTGGAGGAGGTGGCTGAGCAGCCAGGCGTGGCATATGCTACAGCTGCCATTCCATGGAACTATTGGCACTGATGAGAATGCGCTCGATAAGTTGTCTCTTGTCTTTGTTAACATGGTGGAAGGATATAAGTCATAAAGTTGACAACAAATTATGAGCTTGATTGAGACAACTATTTTTATAGGCAGCTGGATTAGAAATTGTGTATACAGGGTGTGAATTAAAGATTTAATTACAACCTGCAGGTTGGGATATTAATTGAATGCTGTGGATAGCCACAGTTAGCTCTTGCGTGACTTGTGCCCAGGAATCCTAAAAGAATGGACCATCTTTGATTGAAATAAAGCCTGTGAAAAAGAGAAATATTAGTATTTGTTTTAGCACAGTTATTTAGTTTTTGAAAGGAGGGTTGTAATATAAAATTCTCTTTATTGGATTGATAGCATAAAGAGCCACCAGAAGTGGTGACTCCTGTTCATACACATAAATGTATCCCATCTCCTCTGCTGCTTCGAGAGGAGGCTGGGAACTGCAGCAAGCTGTAAAGTGACCATCCCGTTTGAACTCATCTCGCTGGTCCTGACTGCCAGAAGACAGTCAAGTGGGTGAATTTTGCGTTGGCAGGCCTTGGGATAAATCAGGTATCATCCCTCATCCCAGAGCTGTCACAAAATAACACAGAAGCTCTATCATTTGTTGTAGCTCATTTGACAGAAAGGCAATAATTGTCAGCATCTGGTCTGCGTTTATTTTACATAGCTCTGGCTTCCAGAAGGACATAGATGTAATAGAGCCATCACCATAGCAGAGAGTCCTGTGCCATGTAGACACGGACTAGTCATACCAGAAGTGATAGGACAAGAGGAAAGCCTCAGGTTGTTCCAGGAGAGGTTTAGGTTGGGCATAAGGATCAATTTCTTCCCTGAAAAGGTTGTCAAGCCCTGGAGTGATTTAAAAGGTGTAGATGTTGTGCTGAGGGACATGGTTTAGCAGTGACCTGGCAGTGCTTGCTTGATGGTTGAACTTGATCTGAAAGGTCTTTTCAAACCAAAATGATTCTATAAGATGCAGCAGATCAGCTTGCAGCAGATCAGCTTACAGCAGTTCATTGACTGTTAATCCAGCCACTGTTGTGCTAATCAAATTGTTCAGCCTGAGGAGCTTGTGGTCACCTTCACGGTTGAAAGTGGAGTAACATAGAGCTGCAGTGAAGATGAACTCAGGGATACAGTATCTTAGTGTAAACTTTAAATTACGTTGTTCAGACTTAACCCATACATTACCCTGGATTTGGTGTTCTCAGCATAGGTGTGTTAAGCCATTTTCAAGCTTTACCTGCTGGTGCTAACTGCACCAAGAAACACTGAACTGGGGTTGGATCCTGCTATTGGAAATTATGTGTTTTCTAATGAAATCTGCACTTCAATGGTTTTAGTGCACATTCTGTGGTCCCTCAGGTGGATTTTGACATCCTCCTTAGATCTGTGTTTGAATAACTGCCTTCCCAAAACTACTTCCTCTGTTAACTTTAAGCAAAACTTGGCACTTGAATTGTTTTCATGTGGTGTGTGCTACTATTCTCTTTTTGCATTTTTTTTCATGTAGAATGTGTTTATTTCATTTACAGTAGTACTTGAACACTCTTTATCATTGACTCCTTCAAGATTTTAACAGAGGGTCAGAGGATATGGTCATTCCTAAACATGGCTAATTGCTTATGGATGGTCCTTTAGGTCTCACTTTTACATGGATCAGTTTCCAGTTCAACCAGAGATGACTTCACATGTGCGCAAGACTCAGTTTTACTCTAACTTCTGTCTCTGAACCGGGGAGTGTCTATCGTGGTAGTTTGGCTCAATTGGAGACAGTCAGTTGAGTGAAGCAGTTGGTGCTGTGACCCTAACCTCTATTCTGCTGTGCAGCACTTTTATTTTGAACTAGACTTAGGAGAGCCTCTCAGGATCCAATACCCATGCCTCAACATGTGTTGAAACTCTTCAGCGCTGTTACTTGCTTGGACCTTGTGCCCCCTTAGGGTTTGAAGCGTGGGAGATACCACCATGGCATGGTGAGACCAGTTCCAGCTTTTATTTCTCCATGAAGAATCCACATTGTGTACAAAAAGTGGTCTGTGACCAAAACCAGTGCACAGTAAGTGGGGAGAGTGTGGAGGGGAGAAGGTTTTGCTTGTCAGTTGCACTGTTGCTCTGAACAAAAGCACTGCCTTCAGCTATCAGAGCAAGCTCTTGTCATATATTCTAAGACAACAGCAAGAGTATGAAGTCAGACAGATTCTCTGCTGTTAACTTTAAATTAATTTAGCCTGACATGAATGTGAGGACAGAGAGGAACATCATGGAAATGGGAAGTAGGAAATGGATTTATTATACACAAGGCAGCACTTGTTGAATGTTTATATCCTTACTTACATGTTTAATTTGGTCATTCTGATATTTGTTAATCCCCCTTGACAACTATACCTTCAGTTTAATGTCTTAAAATCTGTTAAAGTATGACTTTTTTTTTTTTTATATATGTATATAAAAATATACACACAGAGAGTATTCCTTGTATACAGTTTACAAATACTGCCCAAATTACAATGCTTTAGACTAAGAACATCTTACTGAATTTCATCTGTGTTTTGACAGACCTGAACTAAAGATCTTTCAGGACAGATGGCAATTGTGTGTCCTTCTTCTGGCCATATCAAGATGGAGTGGTTACAGTACCTGGCTTGCCCAGAGGTGCTTGTTGTCCTCTGTTGGAAGGTGACATCCTCTTAGATGTGTCAGAAAATGCTGCCTATATGGCTGCTTTCCAAAGCGGTTATTTCAGGATGCCTACATTAGCTCAAATACTCCTAATATCTAAATCAGGTCACTTTGACAAAGCTACATTAAGGAGTAATGACATGAGAGGCTGTGCTAGCTGAAGGGGAGGAGTTGTTGTCTCTGAGTATGGGACAGGGAGGAGCAGTTGTGATAATGGTGTTAATAAAAGCAATTCAAAGCGTCTGCCACTTCAGGGAGAGAAAGCAAACATGAGCTGATTCTCAGTACATTGATGACAATAAAGGCAATCTAGCATTTTACAGAGGCCAGTCTTGGGTGTAAGTGATGTGTGGGGTTGTAATTTGTGTGTTCTGCCATTGGGTTACACTTCCGAGCAGTGCCTTGTTTCCTCTGATTTACTATGAGCTGGAATTTTGAATGCCATTGATCAGTGTCCCAGGTGCGTAAAGTGATAACATAAAGTGAAATAAACTGGGAGATACTGTCTTGTGTGATGGAGTTACAGCATCAGTGGATAAGGGAAGAACCACTGATGTCATCTACCTGGAATTGTGTAAAGCGTTTGACACTGTCCTTCATGACATCCTGGTTGCCAAATTGGACAAGCATGGACTTGAGGAGTGGACTACTCACTGGGTAAGAAACTGGCTGAGTGATCACATCCAGAGAGTTGTGCTCAGTGTCTCTGTGTCCAAATGGAGACCAATGACAGGTGGCATCCTTCAGGGGTCAATACTGGGAGCAGTGCTGTTTAACATCTTTGTCAGCAATATGGACAGTGAGATTGAGTGCACCCTCAGCAAGTCTGTGAATGANATTGAGTGCACCCTCAGCAAGTCTGTGAATGACAGCAAGCTGTGTGGTCTGGTTGCCATGCTGGAGGGCAGGGATGACATCCAAAGGGACCTTGACAGGCTGGAGAGGTGGGCCCAAGCCAATCTCAGGAAGTTCTGCAAGGCCAAGTGTAAGGTCCTACACCCAAGCTGGGGCAATCCCCAGCACAAATATAGGCTGAGCAAGGAGTGGCTCAAGAGTATTCTGGAGGAGAAGGAGTTGGGGGTGACGATTAAAAAACTCAGCATCAGCTGGCAATCTGCACTTGCACCCAGAAGGCCAACTGTATCCTGGGCTGTATCAATCAGGATGAAGGAGGTGATTCTCCCCCTCTACTCTGCTCTTGTGAGACTCCACCTGGAGTACTGTGCCCAGTTACGGAGGCTGCAACACAAGAAGGACCTTGAACTGTTGGAGCGGGTTCAGAGGAGGACCAAAAAGGTGATCACAGGGCTGGAGGACTTCGCTGTGAGCACAGGCGTTGTGAGTTGGGCTTGTTCAGCCTGGAGAAGAGAAGGCTCTGTGGAGACCTTATGATGGCCTTCCACCACCTGAAGGGGGAAGGACTTTTTACCAGGGCTTGTAGTGGTAGAACAAGGGGGAATGGATTGAAGGTTGAGAAGGGCAGATTTAGGCTGGGTATTAGAAATACATTCTTTACAGTGGGGATGGTGAGACACTGGAATAGGTTGCCCAGGGAGGTTGTAGATGCCCCCTCCCTGGAGGCATTGAAAACCAGGTTGGATGAGGCCTTGAGAAACCTGGTCATGTGGAATGTGTCCCTGTCCATGGCAAGAAGGGTTGGAACTAGGTGATCTTTTAAGTTCCTTCCAACCCAAACCATTCTATGATCTTTTACCACCCAGATAGTTTTCCTGATAATTTCCACTTACTCTTCTTTTATCTGTTTATTGTTAATTATCTGGTTTATTGTTATATTTATGCCTACAAGGAAACTGGGACAGATTTTTTAGCAGAGCCTGTCGTGACAGGACAAGGGGTGATGTTTTTCCACTAGAAGAGAAAATATTCAGAAAGAAGAAATTTTTTACACTGAGGATAGTGAGACACCAGCCCAGGTTACCCAGAGAGGTAGTAGAAGCCCCATGTCTGGAACCAGTCCAGGTCGGGTTGTTTGGGGCCCTGAGCCATCTGCAGGGGGTTGGACTAGATGACCTTTAAAGGTCCCTTGCAGACCGTTCAATGATTCTGTGATCTTTGCCTTTTATATAATTTACGTTTTTGTTTTGATTCTTCCACAACACTTGAAAACTAGCTGTTAGCAGCCAATCCTGGCAGCACAGAACTTTTTAATTACTAAAAATAAATATTACCCTGTGTCAGAAGGCATTGAACACTTCAGAAAAGGTAGTTGGCACAAACTAGTTGTCTCCAGCATTTCTGGCATGATCTTGGCTAAGGATGTGGTTTAGCTTTTACCCTGGTGGTTCAGGGCATGTTGCCAGGTTTTAACTCTCTGAGCTAACTCAGCATAAGCTCAGAAAAGTACTTGCCTTAGCTCTGGGGTGATAGCAGCAGATGAACGAGTTCTGAACACGTGGATGTTGCCTACCTATATCATCAAACCCCACTGTAGCCCATGTGTCTGGAAGGAGGAACGTGTGTTGACTTTGAGATGTCTTGCATTAGAGCAACCTGCTTTATTAGGCGACCCTCCTTTAGCAGGGAGGTTGGACTAGATCATCTCCAGAGGTCTCTTCTAACCCCCACTATGCTGGGATTCTGTGATATTTCACGTCATGTCACTGCTGCATATCAAAGTAGAAATGGATTACTTGGGCAAACTTTCTTTTGCAGAAGGAAAACAGAAGTACAGGTCTGCCACAAAATTGTGTTTAAATATGTCACTAGTTTAGGACGAATATGCCTTCTCTGTCCCCAAACTTGCTGCACACTATGGAAGCATTCCAGTTTTCTCTTCCTGAATCTGAATGAGAAGCACGTTTGTCACTGGTATCAGACACAAAAGAACTGAAGCAGAATATTCCTGAGCAGTTTTTCAGGTGGTCCTGGGGGAGTTGAACTAATCAAGCTGAGGTAATCCAAAAAGTCCCTCACTAGAGCTCTAAGGGGAGGCCACATGATAAATTGTGTATCACAGGTTAATTGCTGTAATTTTTGTGTTGTAAATAAAATAGAAATAAGATGTCTTCAAGAAGAATTAGAGGGTTAGGAAAAAGTCCTCTTTTAATCAAAAAGGGCAGAACCAGAGGAGGCTTTGTTGCAGGCTTGGACAACACAGCTAAATATAACCATTTTCTTTCTGCATTTCTGTTTGGTCTATAAATCATCGGGTTGGGAATGGATTTTTTTTGTGCGTGCTGTTNTGGGAATGGATTTTTTTGTGCGTGCTGTTCTAGAGTTCATCTGTTATCTCTGCAAGATGTCTGGGTTTTTGGATGAGAAGGATGTCTTCCTACTTGAAAAGGGCATGTCCTTAATGGGTGGCCTTTCAGCACTGAAAGACATTAGTAGAACTTTGTGCCTGATAATCGATGTTGCTTGTTACAAAGATTTCCTGCTAGACAATAAAAATCCCTTGCTAGTGGTAGAGATCTTATTCTGAGAGTTGTGGTTTTAAAAAAATCTATTTTAAAAGGTCAAGAGAGGGAAAGAGGATAAGCAAAGACTATGACACAAACTGCTTTTTGGACAATAGATCAAGTTTGATTTCTGAGCTTGGTTTTATTTTTGAATTTAACATTTAAGGCTTAATACTTGTNGTCGCGTGACACCCACTGCCAGCTCGAGACACTCTCTTTTGTTTTGGATTCTTATTCCTAAACATCTCAGCAAGCCTATGAGTGAAGTAGACATCACCATTGTTTTCCTTCACAGCTTATAGTATCACTTTCTCTATTAAAATATTCCAATTAGCTCAGACCAGCACAGTCTTTTTGCTCTGTCTTTACTCTCAAAAAATGGGAAGGCATATTTCTCCATAATGACTTTATTTAGGGGAGAAATTTCATGGCTAATTTTTCTACCTGTGTGTTTTTTAAAATCCACTAAATTTACTAAGAAATAACCAGGATAAAAATAGTTTTGATGTGTTTTAACATTTTAAATGATATTTGGACATTTATGCTGTGTTGTCCTATAAAATGTGTTGACTTGTACAAATGAGTACCAAAATAAGGTGAAGGCAAAGGATATGACCCTTGGGAGCTAGCTTGTGTTCGGTGTCGATTTATGTGGTGTTGCTTTTGGTGTTTTTGTTGTTGATTGGTTGGTTTTGTTGGGGTGTTTTGTTTGTTTGTTTGTTTTGTCTTTGTTTGTTTGCTTGATTGGTTTGTTGTTTTTTTTTTTTTTAAGACATGCAAAATGCAACATCCTAACAACAGGACACCTGCAGGGTATGGCAAGAAGTTCTGTTACTGGAGAAGATGATGATGATGATGATGATGGTGGTGGTGGTGATGATAATGATGATAATAATAATAACTATTATTATTATATTTGTTATTATGTTTATTTGTTTAAACTCTCTGTTGAAGACCAGGTAGGACACGATGATAACATGCCACATACAAAACGGAGGTGCACTCTTAATTCAATATGTTGTCAACAGTTGTGTGATTTGGGTAATGAATCATACACCATATATGTTTGTGCTATACATACTCCTATATTCCCTTCATCTTTCCACGCTTTTCTGTAGACAATCCATTTGGTTAATGCCACTCCAATAGTGGTCTTCAGAGGTTCTGCTGTGGATGTGTGATCTTAGCTTACAGGCATGGTTTTTGTTCTTGAGGGGCTAGGAGTTAAATGCAGAAATGGGAAGGGAAAAGTGAAATAATAAAGGGGAAGTCAGAAGACCAGCCTTTCACTTAAATCTCTCTTGTTTTTTTTTTTAAGAATTCCCTTTCTGCAGGACTGCCATGAGCTTCAATATGAGGCACTAGCACCATTCCTGCAGCTGCTACTGTCTGCCTTGTTTGCTTTACCCCACTGCCTGGATTCTTCTGGCCTGTGGGACCCATGTGCAGTTGCAGCATGTGCATATTTAATACTTGTGACATAAATACCATCTCTATTTGCAGATAAGTGAGGCGTGGTAATTTGTTCAAGTATGTGTATCAAAGACTAGCCAAAGCAAGTACAGAAGAACAACTTCTGAAAAAACCCCACCCTAATTCTTCTGTATTTGCCCCAGTTTCTGAGCTGTTTGCTATTGTCCCTGGTAGCTAAAGGATGGCTTGGTGTAAGTAAGAGATTCTTGCATATGCTTCATGCTAAGTGAGCAAATTATTCAAACAATACCAAATTGATCAGTTTTGTGAAGTAAATACATTATGTTTGTACAGCAATTTAAAACACGAGCTCTCTATTCAGAGAAGGAAGTCTTGTCCACACGGAGGTGTCAAAACCTCACTGGAGCCAGGACTGGTTGTCAGCTAGTGTGTCATATTCAGGTTCTCGTGCACCCAAAATAGAATCATAGAATGGTAAAGTTGGAAGGGACCTCGAGGATCATCTTGTTCCAACTCCCTGCCATAGGCAGGGACATCTCCCACTAGTACAGGTCACTCAAAGCCTCGTCCAACCTGGATACTTACTGAAGAATAATTTTGGTATTTTAGAACATCTGATATGAAGTAAAGATAACAGTCTGATGTGCAAAGAGGAATTTCCAGCCCACAGCAAAAGACTGTAAGCTCTAGAGGTACAATACACAGCTACAGAACTCAACATTATTTTACAATCTATCTACACTTAAATTATTTGCATGCAAGTTATTCGCTGGAGTTGTGCATCTGCCTGTGTCTAATGTTTAATTTTCCTTTTTAACAGGTAGAGAGAATTGTTGACAAGAGGAAAAACAAGAAAGGAAAAACAGAGTATTTGGTGCGATGGAAAGGATATGACAGTGAAGATGATACCTGGGAGCCAGAACAGCACCTTGTTAATTGTGAGGAATATATACATGAGTTTAACAGACGCCACAACGAAAAACAGAAAGAAAGCACATTAACCAGGACAAACAGGACCTCTCCAAATAATGCCAGAAAACAAATTTCTAGATCGACTAATAGTTCTTTTTCAAAGACATCTACTAAATCTTTAGTTATGGGTAAAGATCATGAGACAAAAAATAATCAACTCTTTTCTGCCACCCAGAAGTTCCGGAAAAACAATCCACCATCCCTTTCTGGAAGGAAAAATATGGACCTTGCAAAATCAGGTATTAAAATCCTAGTGCCCAAAAGTCCAATTAAGAGCCGGACAACAGTTGATGGTTTCCAGAATGAAAGCCCAGATAAAATGGACCATATAGAACAGGATCAGGAAGACTCTGTAGCACCAGAAGTAGCAGCAGAAAAACCCGTGGGAGCTTTATTAGGACCTGGTGCAGAACGTGCTAGGATGGGGAGCCGACCAAGGATACATTCCTTAGTGCCACAATTGCCCGTGCCAGTAACAGCCACCATTGCATCCGCATTAACAATAAATGGAAAAGGTAGGTGTGCCAGTCGGTCGCTTCACTGTGGAGTTGTTATTTGATCTTTGTTTTGCTGTGGACATGCAAACAGATTGCCCCTCTGTTTCAGCCATGTTACGTGAAGTCTGGAGAGTGTAAGAACTTTATTTTACGTAACTTTAACGACAAAACCATCCCAGAATTTGTCAGCTTTTGCTTTCCTTGCAGAGGTTCATTGGTATTTGTGTTTTCAGAGTCACCATAAGATGCATCTACATACCAAACCTTGAGACTGTATGGTACACACACTCAGTGTACCATTCCCAGAGATTGCATCAGTGCTTTATTTATATGGGGCAAGCATATAATGAATATTGGAAACAGGTTATGGGAGTAGATGAATGATGTGAGCAAGGATTGAAGAAGGTTGCACATATATTTTCTTATTGCCTGGGAAAAATACCTGCGAGAGTGATGCCGCTTTTAAAAACATGAAGTTTTGTTTCAGTAAAAATTTCAGCTAGTTGTAGACGTACACCTGCCTTCTGCCTGGATTGAGTTCTGGCTTTGTTACGTTTTATTAAGAGTTCATTGGTCATACCTCCTTTGGTATTGAGAGCTTATTTAGGTTTGATGTCTGGCTTCCAATATTTTAGTAGATGAGAATTTATTCAAGTTAGCTGAAAGGGTTCTCAGACCCTGGAACAGGTTTCCCAGGGAGGTCGTTGAATCCCCATCCCTGGAGCTATTTAAAAGATGTGGTGCTGAGGGACATGGTCTAGCACCAGACTTGATAGAGTTAGATAATGGTTAGGCTTGATCGTAAAGCTTTATTGCAACCAAAACAATTCTGTGATTCTAAGTTTACTGTAAAACTTATGATACCAAAGAAACCCAAACCACACTTGTGAGAGGAAGCTGTTTATTCTCCTTACTCCGATGAGACTCTCGTTTAAGACTTCATGGTCCTCATTCTTGTGCCCCAAAACCTTGCTTCTTCCCTTGCAGATCCAGGTAGTGGTGTAGTCAGAGGTGTTCTCAATTTTTATGTATTGTGTTCTCAAATCAAACGCATTAGATAAAATCCTTATGTATGCTGCTGATAGAAAAATTGCTTGGAAGCTATGGACTGGGCCTGCAACACACTTAGAGACAAACCATAAAGGCCAAAAAGTGCACTGAGGACTTGGGAGATTTTTGTATTGGGTGCCCTGCTGTTGCTTGCACCCAGATTGCCTGAAAAAACAGGAGAGGTTGGAAAACAGTGGGCAAAGAAGGAGTGTGTTCCTGGAGCTGTGGGGTCAGGTAATGGATCACCCTGGTTTGCTCCAGCTGAACTAAGTAACCATGGTAATGCACACATGGATGCCAGGAATATCTCTTGCTTTGCATAGGCTAAAGAGGGAATGTAAATCACAGAGGATGTAAACAGAGCTGAAGAGAGAACTCTGAGAGATGCTATTACAATATTTCTGAGTAGCTGAGGCAGAGGAGAGTGTGTGTGAGCACGTGCAGGATGATTCTGAGATAGTTAAGGCACATTTTGGAGTATGGAGGTGTTCCTGTGGAAGAGGTTGATGAGCACTGCCTTTGGTGTCCTGTTTTTTGACCTCATAGTGGTCATAAAACATTGGGACACAAAAGACCTTCTTGAGTATATCAGATACCACTAACAAATCATTCCTAGCAGCCTTTCACTACAGTAGTAGCAGTACAGTGAGGAGTACCCCAGCACAGGGCATCTAGTGGAAATGAAAAGACCTGCCCAGGAATGATGATAACACAGAATAGTAGCTGAGCTGCCTTTATCCGTTCCACTGAGATGTTACAACTGCCACCACCTCCTTCAGCTCTTCTTAAATATCCATCTGGGCAGCTAACATTGAAAGCTGTTGAGTGACACGAGGAATGACGGCAGTACAAGACTTTTCTCATGTTTTCACAAGATCTTAAGGTGTGGATCATAAAAGGGAGAGCCAGGAGATAGTCACAATATGTGGTTGTCCAGAACTGCACAACGGTTTCCCACCCTCTCTCTGCTGCTGGGGATACATCAGTACAAGTACAGTAACTGAGACTTTCCCATTCTGTCCTGACGCATTGCTGCTGATCCCCAAGCTGAAATGTGTAGTCTGCTGAGAAATGGATGCGAAATGTCCACATTTAATAAAGTTTTGCAGGCAGTTGTGCTCCTCCTGGGGGCAGCATCCAAATTAAGCAGTAATTCTCTTACTCTAAAATTTGGAAACAAAGTTGCAAAAGACAAGTACTTCCTATTTCTATATAGCAGTCTTCATTGCAGACTGTTTAGGATGTATTGCACAGATCTCTTCCTCCTGGAAGCCCAGCCTCTCACTGAGCTGTTCTATGTGGCTAATAGACCTTTATTTAGACGGAAGCCCAGAGAAGCAGCCCTGGTTCCTATAGCTAGCCAGGCCTTGGAGCTTCCTAAAGTGACACATTCTCTGCCTCTTCATTGAAGGCACTCTCTGCTGCTGCTCATTAAAGAATGTTGTAAATGGATGCTTGTTTCCTTCCCTCCCATGCATGGGGCTGTTGCAGTTCAGGATCCCATTTTGCTCCTTAGTCAGGACAGTACTTTGGCCTTATATGGTCACCTTGTCACATTTTTTATGCCACCTCGGGAATTGTGCATCATGAGAGGTTAGTACTTGTGAAGAAACTCCATCCAATTCATACCCTCATCTTCTTGTCTACAAGATCTGTCATGTTAGTAATACAAATGAGAGACCTGGCATTTGCAGCAGTCTTTCCAATCTTCTGTTAATTTCAAGAGTTCCTATTCCCACGTGGAGGATGCTGTCTAAATAGTGAAAACCCATCTTGACAAATACTTGTTTTTTAATTTGAACTGTTGTCAAGGGTTATGGCCAGGCCAGCCACTAGGTGGGTGACAGACATTCTTTATGAACCCTTCTCCCTTCCCAAAGGGAAGAGAAGGGTAATAAAGGATAGGGATTGATGGGTTGGGAAAGAAAA
>VWYK01080456.1:20105-37957 GCA_013399775.1 Semnornis frantzii | reverse complement strand
AAAAAAAAAGCTTTATAGATGTAATTTGATCTCTAATAAATACAGTGAATACAGGACTTTTGCATGATGCTTTGATCTCAGTGAAACATATTCTAGCTGGGTTGCTACCACCCCTCTAATGAGTGGTGTTGGAGGCCCTACATAAACAGCGGCTAATAAAAGTGGGGAGGAATAATGTAAACTCTGACATCCCAGCACCAAAGTAGGTCAAGCTCCTCCAAGGGCAATGGCTTCACGACACTCCTGCTGTAGTAGCAGCCACCTGTGCAGGATGAAGTGTTAATGCCTTGGCTCCTCACTGCTGAGGACAGGTCTAGCTCTTACATGGGTGATACCTCAGACAGTTCAAGGGCTGCTGCAGAGCTGCATCTTTAGCTTGGATGAAGATCACAGATCAGGAGCAAGGGCTCTGGCAGACTGAGGGGTCCAAAGGGCTGAGAAACTGCTACAGCAGATACCTTCTGCCTGGTACAAACCTGTCTTGCAAAATCCTAAGCTGCCTGCAGAAAGGTTAAGTGGAGGTTTTTCTTCTCTCATCAGTGCAAGAAGAAATACCTGGAGAAGAGACTTAGACCCTGTAAGGTTTCAGCAGCTGTGCTCCAGTTGTCCTGTATCCATAGAATGGTAGGGTTTGGAAGGGACCTCTGAAGGTCACCTAGTCCAACCCCTCTGTCAAAGCAGGATCACCTAGAGCAGGTCACACAGGAACACATCCAGGGAGGATTTTTAAGTCTCTAGAGAGGGAGACTCCACAAACATTCAACTGCATTTGGGTGCTTTCTGGTCCCTGTTTGACAGTGTGACTGTTCACACACGTACCTGCCTGCCTCCAGCAAGAACAGGTATTGAGCTCTCCATTGAGCTCTGACTAGGCACCAGGTGTTTGGAGAGCTGAATTGCTTTACCTACACCACTCAGAAAAACCCCTTCATACATGGGCTTTTTAGAACCAGGAGCATCTCTAGATGCCAGGTCTAGTGGAGTCCTAATTCACAGCCGACATCCAAGGTGCTGCAGTCCTATTCCTAGCAAACCAACCAAGACAGGAAAGAAGGCCTTTACCTGCTGCCAGCTCCTGTAATAACGTGTCCTAAGTGTGCTTTCTTCTTGCTCTTTCAAGTCATGCACACACAAGTTACTTTACAAAGTGGTCTCTTGTCTGAGCCTCACAAACTTGTTTTACTTAGAACACATCTTGGATTCTAGCAAGCACTGCCAGAGGGGAAGCAGCATTACACTGGATTGCACCACAGAAACCACCCAACTTAAGTGGATTACTCTTTTTGCCATGGGCTGACTTGCTTATGCAGGTTTGCTTTGTTATCAAATGTCTATTACAACACAGGAAAGAACATCAAGCTGAGCAAGGCCTCTTCTGTGATCTGGATTATCCACCCTCTGCTTCCCTGTGGGAGTTTTAAGGGAAGAGTCTTCTGTATTGCCCAAAAATCTCCCTGTATTGAAAAGCCCTTGGGAGAAGAAACTGGCAGCATCTGCCTCTGAAGAGAGCTTCTCGGTGACCTGGAGCAGCTTGAAAGATGCTTAGTCCTTCAGCTGGTAAAGCCTCAGATACATCCAAATGATGACCTGCAGGATGTCAGGATCCCTCTGATTCCTTTCTTACCATCTGAATAAGGGACAATATTCTGCTTCTGATTGATTTTACATTAGAATAGATTTTTTTTAAATTAGCACACCTGAAACTTTTACAGTCTGCAAGACATGAGCTGGGATTCAAGAAAGCTCCTTTTTTAATCCTGTCTTCTGGGTGTGGAGTTTCCCTAAATCTTATTTCCTACTGTAGGTTTGATCAGCCTCTGACTCCAATTAGCCTCACACAATGAAAATAAAAGGCTCAATTTCAGAGGCAGAGATATCATAGCTCAATGTTGGGTAAAGGAGTCCTTTCTCTCCTACCTCCACACCTCCCTGTGCCTCCAGAAATTAGGATTTTAGCTCCTAGAACATGAGCCTTTTTAAAAACAGTGTAAGTGCTCTTGTATTCTACTCTCATGGTTCACTCTATCCAGGGTTTTGCCACATCCATGCAGGCTGGAAACCTTCTTCTCTTAATTAATCCTGGAACTCTGGTATATACATATGATTCCAAGGTCTAGGGTTCTAAGAAAAATACCAAGTATCATGAGACTCCTCATAAAATCATGACAGTTAGCTAGCTGAATACACAAAGAGAAGTCTTGTATTTTTTTTTTTCCTCTAAAGTTATTTTAGAGTAAGGAATCCTAGAAAGAAAAAGAGCAAAGTACCCACAAAAGATCCTTGTATCATGCAGCAAACTTCCTGGAATAAAACTACCAGCTCTGCTCCCCTGAAAAGAGGTTGACTTTGAAGATGCAGCAGTCCATCCAAAAACACAGCAGTTTGTGAAGCTATTGGAAGCACTTGTTGGAGAAGCCAGACCCTGCCAGTTGAAAAATGAGGTTTGAAAATGAGAAGGGTCAAAATACATCAACTTCATACTATTTTCTGTACTACAGACAAATGAAGAAACCCTTAAAAAGGGGTAAATGAGGGATCCATGCTGTGACTGGCTGTCCTGCAGTAATTCTGAAACCTGGCTAAATTTAGGAAAAGAAGAGGCTCTGAAACTTCTCCTGAAGAGAACTGGTGTTTGTAACTCAAAATGGTGATGAGAGTTTCACTTGTCACTAGGAACGGATTGCTCAGGTTTCTTCAACACCAATACATCAAGGAATTTAAGCCACTGTTAAAAAAAAATAAGTGTAATTTCATAAGCTATGAAAGGTCTGTGATAATAAGGGCTAGTGAGGAGTGAGGACTCTCACCCCTGTAGAGACCTGCAACTGTCCACCCACATTGATGGAATTCAGAAGGTGGCTGTGCAGATGAAAAAGTAGACTATTACCCTACATCTATCATTACCAGGGCTACCCTCCTCCATTAACAGCTTGGAGAGCTGTCAAACTGGCTTTGTTTCATTTTGCTTTCATTGAAAACAACTTCTTCAACATCATAGACCTCTGCACCAAATTTCATCCTGGTCATCCTGCTCCTCCTCACCAAGAGATGAGGTACAGTGGGGGGCAACTGTCTTCACAAGGAGATTCTTTGAGGAAAGGAGCTGTTAACTCAAATTACTTAGCAGCTCCAAGAAATGCTAGTAGGTAATTTTTGCAGCATAGCCACTCACTCTCAGCCCTGGTGGCTGCAGTAGTTGCTCTGAATAACTACAGTAGCTCTGATGGTGAATTACTGTGATTTGTCAGATGTAATATAAGCTCAGCAAGGGTTTTGATGCTTTTGCCAGCAACATGTGAAAGAAAATATTTGAGTGAAGCTGTCTAAGCCAGGTTGGGTTTTAAAAAAAATAAAATAAAAAGAGGGGGGGGGAGGAAAAAAAAAAAAAAAACCTGACCTGCCCAGATTTATTTCATGCAGGGATGAAACCAGCCTGNGATTTATTTCATGCAGTGATGAACCCAGCCTGCTGCCTGGATTGAAACCAATGGATATATTTAATCTGCTTGAATACCTCCTGACGGGTGTTGGGCTTCTTTCCCCTGGAAATTATAATCCAGTCCTGCATACCATCTAAATAATGCAATAACATACTGTAATATCTCTTTTCTTGGAACAATTATACATAACATTGTGGAGGGGAAAAAGTATGTGTCTGTAAACAAAAGCAATCTTCTGACAAGGACTGTTGCAGCTGGGACAGTGAGATTTCCCCCCACCCACTGCTGGGGAACAGAGTAATACCACATGGAGCAGGAGGCAAGGAATCCACACTGTTTCCCCAGTCTCAGCTGAACTGTGCAGAAATGGAATAGCAAACAGCCATCAACAACCCTTCCTAGAGTACTGCTGGAAAAACTGAACAAATTCTCCAAGTTGGAGTGGGAGTTCTTGAAGTTTCATTGAGTTATCTAGTGAAAAACGTCAGGTAGCTGCAAAGGGAGTGGTAGTCATGTTCATTACTACTATAGGTATAATTATATATAGCAAAATGCATATATAGTTAAATATATAATTACATAGAGCATGATGTATACATATAGTTATACATGGTTACATCTATTTTTTCAACAACCCGTAAGTTAGGAAAATCCCTGGTGAAAGTTCTCATCCTGCAGTGAGCTCTTGGAGAAGGACGACCACATTTACCTATGTGCCTCACAAGAGCCCTGCAGAACTTGAGTCCAGTTTCTTAATGCTCTCTTTTATAAAGCTGTGTCCTCTAGTGAGAGTGTTAAAGGACAGCACTTCAGTGTGCATTCGGTTGAGCTTTTCTTCCTCCTGCATCTGCATATGCTGCGTGACAAGCAAGCTGCTGAAGGTTAATTGTTACTCTAGGATATTACCTTCCTTCTCTCTCGTGTTAATTTTGGGGGCAGGATGGGGAAAAGAAAACTCTGATACTTGAACCTTGCTAGAAATGTCTTGATGGTGGCTCAAAATAGGTGTTTATCTTAAAAAAAAAAAAAAAATAAAAACAGTCCAAAGGTATTTCTCCTTTAAATAAACCTTGTATTAAAAAGAAGGCAAAATAAATTTACCTGCTGCTTTTGATGTTTCTGTAGCCAAGAGACTAAGTCTGAATCAGGAACATCTACTGGGTTTTGGGGTTTTTTTTGGTTTTTTGTTTATTGTTTTAACATTAACAGCTTTATTCTTTTACCTCTCATCAATAGCAGAGTTTTCTCTGTGGCTTAAACTCCTGTTTAACAAGCTCAAATTTAGCCCAAATAGCACCAAGGATACAGGTAAACAAAAGAGATGTTCCATCTTCCAAACCCTTTTTATTCCCCTGAGTAGCGTAAAAGCCCACACTTCCCACTGCCTACAAACTTCTCAGGAGGGAAGCAAAGAGTAAGAAACATGGGAGCAGGAAGAGGAGAAAGCAGAGGAAAGGGGATGGATGGAGCTCCACTCTGGACCTCCAGACCCATGGCCAGTGCCCACTGCCCAGTGGCTTCATTCACTGTCACCAAGTGGCTCAAATAACGCAGTAATGTGGGATTTGTTTGAAGATCTCCTGCACAGGTTGTGGAGGAGACGATTCAGACCAGTTTAAACAGCTCAGTAAGGCAAATGCAGCCAAACCCTGATGCCAGGCATGGGCTCCTGGAAAAGGCAGAGCCATTAGGTCCATGTTCAGTGACAGATGAACTGCCTGCAAGTGCCTGGCAGCTTCATTCCGAGCCCCATCCTTTTCATTCTAGCTTCTCTTCTATCCGTGTGAACCACAGGAGGGTGAATACATGAAGGTTTCTACACAATTACACCTCTCCTTAACGGTGTAGGAAACTGGGGAACTGCTCAGTACCCAGCTGAGGTAGAGGGAATATTTAGCATCTAAGAAGATTTATGTCCATGACCTTCTGGATGTAAGGTGCCTGGGCAGCCCATGCTGTGCCACATCTAATATACATATTCATGGCTCATTTATTCATGGTCAAAATGACTCAGATTAGTGACGCTTTGAAGGACACTGATCACAGAGTTTCAACTCCATGATGATCCAAGTTGCTCACAAATTAGAACTCCATCTTTCTTTTTTTTTTTTTTTTTCTTTTAATAAATCTGTAACCACTGTAAATCCTCCATGCCAGTGTTGTTATTGGAAATATTATGTTGTATTTTATTGGATTGCAAACACTTCACAGCTATCAAGCTGTCAATTATTTTTAGCACGAGACAAGGTTTCTTGTGATGATAGATGGTGATTCTAAATAATTTTTATAAAGTATTTCTACTTACTGTGGTGTCAGGAAGGCTGCCTGCCTGTGTAATATTGTGATTTTTGAGGCACTTACCTGATAGCACTCCTTAATTGTGTAACGTTAATCTGTGTGTCAATCAAACACTTGCAGGCTCACACAGGGATTTTTTCTTCCTGAGGTTTTCATAGAAGGGGGAAAATTAAGATCATAGAATAGTGTTGGCAGCATATGAAGGAAGAAGCAATGCCAGACTTGCAACCAATCATGGAAATGCATGTTGTGAGGAATAAAGAAAAGATGAATCTCCTCACTAATGAACTCTACTTCTATTCAGAATGAAGATACCTCCCAGTAACATCTTTTTTCTTTCTGTCTCTTTCCCTCCCACTTCTTATGTTGAACGAAAAGGGAAAAAAGCCCAGTTTACATGTCTTGAGCAAATGCAAACATCTGTGACTAAATCAGGTGTTAGACATTACATACCTGCCATTTCAGTTTCAAAGTCAGTTTCAGAGATTAGTAAAAGATGTGAAATATCTCTCTCAGAAATGAAACAATTCACACAGAGACTGCTTTAACTAACATCACACTCTGGGTGACAAGCAGAGATGGGCTTGGTAGGACAGGCTACGAGATTTGGGGCTCTTGAGTCTGGAGAAGAAAAGGCTTCCAGGAGACCTTAGAGTAGCCTTCCAGTATCTGAAGGGGGCCTACAGGAAGGCTGAGAAGGGACTATTGACAAGGGCTTGCAATGACAGGACAAGGGGCAATGAGTTTGAACTGGCAGAGGGGAGATTGAAAGTGGATGTTAGGAGGAAGTTCTTTACAGTGAGGGTGGTGAGACACTGGCACAGGTTGCTCACTCCCTGGAGGTGTTCAAGGCCAGGTTGGATGAGGCCTTGAGTGACCGGTTCTAGTGGGAGGTGTCCCTGACTGTGGCAGGGGGTTGGAACTGGATCATCTTTGAGGTCCCTTCCAGCCTTACCATTCTATGATTCTATCCTAATGAGTATATGAAGTGGCAAAGAGACATCAGAAAACACCTGGGATGTCAAATACACCAAAAGTTACTACCTCTGCCCTGGAAGTACTGATCACTTTTGCATTCAGCCAGAATGTTTCTCCGAAAGTGGAGATCACCCAAGGATCTCAGCATCATGCAAGTTGCCTGCTTCAGTGGCACTGCCCCTTCATCTCTGGTCAGGAAGAGCCACACCGTAGAGGGGACTGTCTGTGGCTGGCCCAACACTGAGGTTATTTGCCTTACAGTACACTCACCCTTTTCTGAGTTTATGCCAGCATGCAATCTTCAGCAGGGAACAAAACCTGTTTCAAGTGCATGCCCAACCTCAGGTCTCTCCTGTTGCTACTCCAGATCTTGGCTTCACTGTCAGTATTAAGTGCTCTGGGGCCAGGGTACCATTTACCTGCTTCCTGGGCTTGGAATGGAATAAGAGAGACCAAAAAGGTGCAAAGGTGCACCCAAAACAGTCCTACAAACCCAAGCCATTCGAAGGTGCTGGATCTGCAACCATACCTGTGTTAGGAGACTCTGAGTTTCTGTCGCAGCACAGCCCAGAAGATCAACCCAGCCACTAGCTCTGAGTACTCTGACAGCACTGAACAATCCAAATACCTGTGGCAGGATTGGGCTCTAGGTGGTCTGGTACTTATCCTTCTATACACACCACGCAGCCTTTTCCAGCCATTAAACTGATTTTATATATGCAAGCCTGTTTCAGCAATTAGAGCAAGAGAGCTTTACAGCTCTTTTGGTTTGAATTGGGCTGGTTTCAAGCCCAAGTACTAAAATGGATAAAATTATCTTGAAAAGCAGAGGAATTACACCATACTCTGAGCTCCTCTGCATCGTATTATGAAAGACACAAAGATAATATTTGTATAAATTAAAGCTATTGGAGACGAATGGTATTTCAGTTTCTGCTTCATTAAGTTGTCCTCCAGCCCTGAACATCCCTAGATCTATTTCGCAGCACTTTCCTATTTTAAATTTAATCTACCCTGCTGCAGAATAGAAGCTTAAAAGGATATTGCCTCTTTAAATTAAATGTGGAAAGAAAAAAAAAACCACACACACCACCAACAATACGACACTGGTGGGATTCTTGCTGAAGTGAATGCAATCTATTATATAAGTTCTAGAAGTCATAATATTTTCATCTGTCCGTTAGCTGCCCTGCTAGTTCAGCAGCATATTTCTTCACTGCTTCACTATCACCACAATTAGCTGTTCGGGTTTTTTTGCCCCCTCATTGATTGTAAAACCAGAAGAAGTGACTGTGACCATCTAATCTGATTTCATGTGTATAATAGACCATAGGGCATGTCTGGATTAATTCCTAATTTGATTAAAGCAACCTTAGAAAAATATCTGAGTTTTCCCCTTCAGTTCTTAAGCGATGGCATATAGGTTTGCAACCCCTTCAGGAGTTGTTCCAATCACCAATTGTTTTGGCTGTATCATTATAAAACAAAAAGGCTTCTCTGTTTTGAGTCTGGAATTTTGTTTTTCTCCAATTTGTAGATATTGGACCTTCCCTTTGAGGTACTTGGTTTTCCTTTGTGTGGATTTGATGGCAACCAAATCACCACCAAAGCTTGTAACTGGTAGTGAAATAGCAGGACATTGACATTTTCACTATGGTCCTCCTGACTCTCCTGTGAGCCTTGTCACCAGGTGAATGACCATGATATCCACACTAGCTGGTAAGAAATAAAGCAATGAGTTGATTCATGCTCTCATGGGGATTATCCACCCTGTTCAGACTTATATTAGCATCTACCTCCCTGTCACATGTGTAATTTTCTCTCAAGGGTGGGTACTCAAAGATCTCCTTTCAGAGACCTCAGCTCTGGTTGCCTGCCTAATGGGAAAGGGAGAGATTGTGTTTTCTACTGCATCCAAAGGTACAAGTACTCATTCTCAGAGGTGCTTGGCACTGTTACTCTCCTGCTCTGCTCTAGCAAAGCTGTTCTGCTTTGTACAGAAGAACTTGGGCCAGAGGGAAGGAAAGAGATTGCAACCATACATGTATAGGCGAATAGGCAGAACATTACATATGCATTCAGCACATAAATCCAGGTAGATCTGATGGGAACACTCTGAGAACACCTTTACAAATTGAGCCTTAAGCTGGGAGAGGCACGGTAACAGCTTATTTTCATGTATGTGAATCAGACCTAAGCTTGAGAGAGGCAGCAAGCTGCTTCTGGCCATCCCAGGAGCAGAACTTCAAGGGCCTGGAGAACTTTACAGCTAATAGTGCAGATATCTCCAGCCAGTAAGCTTGAGGAACAGTCTGGTGGGAATTTTGAGAACCTAAACAGAAGACTTAATGTCCCTAGTTCCTTTAATAGGTGTTCATCTCCTTGTGTGTTTATGGGTTGTCAGGTCCTTGAATAGTAGAGGGCGGGGTGCATTGTAAAACATCTTGAAGTTATTGTCTTTCTGGTAGAACAGAGTTGCTTTGGTGGTGAGTAAATTCTAAGAAATAAAGTTAGCAGAATGTGAGTGGAACAGACTCCCAGAGCTGGGGGGGATCTCCACCCCTGGAGGTTTTCATGACTTGCTGACATAGAGCCATGGCTGACCTGATCTACTGTTGGCAACAGTCTTGCTTTGAGTGGGAGGTTGTACGAGACCTCCAGAGCTTCTCTTCAGCTAACATTTCTATGATCTGGGAGCACAGAGGGGTATAGTCAGGGAGCATTTTCTGTAGTAGTCTTGGAGTCATCAGCAGGTTCCCTGATGGAAGCTTCTCCCCCACTGCAGCTACAAGAGCAGGCTCTCATGGGTGTTATCAGTGAGACCATCCAGGAAAAGGCAAGTGCAGACCTGGGAGGGGGAATTAAATTGTGTCACTGAGAACAGCAATTAAAGAAGGCAGCTGAGGTTTCAAGGGAAAACCATGAATCCATAGGGTACATTAGTTAATTAAACAGAAACATCATCTTCAGGCCTTTTTCATCCACAGAAAGCTTCTGATTCTTACTAAAGGCTCCTTGAACTGGAGACAGTAGCTCAAGACAACTGTGGTTCCTTCTGGAATGAAGCAGTTAGTTCAGAAGAGGAACAAACACACCCCTTCCCTGGAGTCCCAAGTTCTTGGCTGGAGGAGCTTCCAAGCCCTGCTGTACTGCATGTTCAGGGTGGAGCAAAGTGATTCAAGCAAAGGCAGATACCGATTATGGCTTAACTGCCACTGCAGTGCATCTCTCCCCTGAGTTCAGCTATCACCTGGCAGAAACCACCCCCTTGGAGGCTGGGATAAACCTCAAGCCCCAACGACATCCCATAGCCAAATTCCCCTGAAACTTTACTTGTCTTACAAGCAGGAAGAGTTCCAGTTTGTTTCTTCAAGTCCATTTTGTGTCACTGTTGTGGGTTCATGCATCATAATGTTCTATCCTGTCTAACCGGGGAGCCACCAGGCCCCCCGGGCTTTAAATCCCACTCCCAATCACCCAGTGTGCATCATTGGTACTCACCAGTGATGACAGAAGGAGGATCCCTCTGCCCAGTTGGGCACAGCTTAGAACTGTGCCTTTCCTGAGTCAGATTATAAAGGGAAGTGGGTAGTGAGGGCAAAGTGGTCACACCTGGAGTAGGAGGAGACTCCAACAGAACCCAGGTGCTCTGGGTTTGGGGGGGAAAGGAGAAAATGCTGTGCGGGATGGAAAATGGGCAGATATGGTGGGAAAGTAGAGGTTGTGCTGAAAGAAGGGAAAGAGAAAAGAAAGGAGGGAGATGGGGAGAAGGGAGATAAAAAAATAATAATACGAATGAATACTGGACTGTAGTGGTTGCATTGAAACCAGCCTTTTCATGACCAACCTTTTGTCATTTCTGCTTGGAGTAGTAACCAGATACATTCACTGGCTCACTATGTTGGCTGAAGAAGAGGAAATCACACCTGTCTAAGAGGAAAAAATGAGGAAATAAAGAGGAAAGCTAAGAAATAAAAACGAAAAACAAATACAAATGTTATATATATATATAAATTTATATATACACACACAAAGTGTGAGGTCATTCAGCAAGTTCTGCATGGGCCAGCAATGTGCCCTTGTGGCCAAGAGGGCCAATGGCATCCTGGGGTACATCAAGAAAAATGTGGCCAGCAGCTCTAGGGAGGTTCTTCCCTTCTACTCTGCCCTGCTGAGACCGCACCTGCAATACTGTGTCCAGTTTTGGGCTCCCCAGTTTGAAAGAGACAGAGATCTGCTGGAGACAGTCCAATGGAGAGCTTCAAGGATTATTAGAGGGTCTCGAGCATCTTTCCTATGAAGAGAAACTGAGAGCCCTGGAGCTGTTTAGTCTGGAGAAGAAAAAGCTGAAAGTGGATCTGATCAATGTCTACAAATACTTGAGGAGTAGGTGTCAAGTGGAGGGGGCCAAGCTCTTTTCGGTGGTGCACAGTAATAAGACAAGGAGCAATGGACACAAACTGGAACACAGAAGGTTTCACCTCAACCTGAGGGGAAACTTCTTTACAGTGAGGGTGACAGAGCCCTGGAACAGGCTGCCCAGGGAGGCTGTGCAGTCTCCTTCTCTGGAGATTTTCCAAACCCACCTGGGTGCATTCCTGTGCAAATTACCCTGGGTGATCCTGCCATGGCAGGGGGGTTGGACTCAGTGATCTCTGGAAGTCCCTTCCAACCTCTAACGTTCTGTGATTCTGTGATTGGCTGGATCAGATCAAGCCCATCTGTGAACAGCTAACATTTGCAAATGGAGTACATGATAAGGAGCACTCTGCCAGACTTTGGGTACTATTGCTGCTAAAGCAGTGGATAACAAAGCAAAAGGCTAGAAGTGACCCTCAAAAGGCAGAATCGCAGAACATTACGGATTGGAAGGGACCTTTGTAGATCATGAATTCCAACCCCCCTGCCAAGGCAGGATCCCCTAAGGTAGTCTACACAGGAATATATCCAGGTGGGTTTTGAAAGTCTCCAGAGAAGGAGACTCCACAACTTCTCTGCACAGCCTGTTCCAGTGCTCAGTCACTCTCATTATAAGGAAGTTCCTCCTCACGTTGAGGTGAAACCTTCTGTGTTCAAGTTTTTACCATTGCTCCTTGTCTAACAAACACAGCTTAACTCTTTTTATTTCAAGGTAGTAAGACATCTTCAACTCTGCCCAAAAAATCCTTACATTCAAAGAATCTGGATTTTTTTTTAAATTGGAGGAAGGTTCCCTCTGTGTGTGTGTGTCCCCCCTTAATGAAAAATACCTTTTCCTTACCATAACCAAGAAAAGAGGCTGCAGCACTTGGCAAACAAACTTCTATTAAGTGCATTTGCTGGAATTGTTTATACTTTGCTCTTGACAACTATCTTGACTCTCCTGAGCATTGCACTGTGCTCTGGCTTGCACAATTCTGACAAGGGAGCAAAGTCCTTACTGGGGAGGTAGCAGTGTCTTTCCTTGAGCTGATTTTTTTTTCCCTCCTTTTTAATATTTGTCACTTGTAGTCAGAGGCAATAATTTTTTTTCCGAGAAAAGGTTTTCCAGCTCCCCAAGGAGTTTCTCTCTGCTCTGATTGATTTAGCAGCAGGAGAACATCTTTGCAGAGAGTGAAGAGGATGGCGGAACTCCATAAGAGTAGGGAAATCACCACTATCTTCCATGCAGGCTGGTAGATGTTTAAGAAGAGGTTCTCTGTCTTTCTCCAAAACTCCCCTTCTGCAGTGTGCTGCCTGGAAACCTTCTGCTTCTTCCCCTTTCACATTTAATTACTGCAAATTGCTGAAAACTTTATCTAAGCCCATATCAGACAGACAAATCACTGCTTGATTAGGGCAGATAAATGGACCTGAGCAATTCCAAAAGCTGATCTCTGCCTGCTTTGAGCTTTAGGAGGCTGTTCTCCCTTACTGTCGGGATTCGACCCAACATTTCCCAAGCTGAGCAAGAGAAATTTGGACTAATTCAGGAAGACTCTTGTTCTCTGATTTTGTATATGACTAGAAGATAAGAAAGGAGGTAGACAGAAATTAGCATAAGAGACTGGTTAAATGAATATGAATGGGTACTCTCACTTCTAGGCAAATGGATGGCAGCTAAACAGATGGTGGCTGTTCACTAGCCCCTGTGAAATGATGCTAGTGGCAGGGTTATCCTTGCAGATGGATGTCTCCGTTGCAGCTTGACTTCCCTTCTGGAAGCCTCCATAGAAAGACAGTGAAATGCAGCCCATATGGGGAAGGATTTAATCTTTGCCCCCAGCCTCTCTCTTTGCAGGCTGGGTGACGCACGGCGTGCGGAGAGAGCCGGAGGGCAGTAACCCGGCATCTTGGTGCCGCGGTAATTGTGTGCTTAAATAAGAGGGTGTCGCACGGCAGTGGTGCCTGGGCTGGCAAGGCTGCCTGACACCGAGGTTGCATCCACACAGGTGTGGCTTCATGACGCTCCAGTTCCCACAGCATGTCCATGTCCTTTTCCTACGTGGAGTAGAAGTGCAGGTGCCTTCTGGTGGAAAGATCCATCTCACTGAGATGGGAACACCTATGACAGGAAGAGCAAAATGAGAGCTGCATCCAAAATCCTCCCTTCCCTACTCACACAAGGGATTCACATGAGAAGACAAAAGTGATCAAGAGAGGTGAGCCCTTCACTTTCATGAGTGAATTTCCTCAAAGGCCACGAGACATTATTTGCAGGCTGTCTCTCAAGAACAGAGTTGGAGGTCTCCAGGACCATCTCAGATTGAAGAACTGTGAATCTGTTAGGAGTAATTCGCTCTGCCTCTGGAGTCTTCGACACACAGAGCCAGAGCAAAGCAGAAAGAATAAACCACACAGATGATTTCTAGCAAGAATAGTTTCCCTCAGGTCAAGAATGCAGGCAAACCTGACCCCAGGGCTAGCTGCCCTCAGGGCTTGTTTTTATGAGTATTTTTTTGCCCTCTGACAAACGCCTGGCTGCAGATTCTGCCACTAGTTACTTTCCACTGCAGAGAGCAACAAGCTACAGAGGCGCCGAAGAGTTAACCTACGCTGGAGCCCAGGCAGGGAGCCCACACACTCCAGTCAGGCTTTTCTCCCCTGCTTGTGAGAATCCCTTCCCAGATAGCTTTGCACACTCGAAGCTATCACAGCTAACAGGTTGTTTGTCTTTCAGTGGATCGGAGGGAGTCTGTGTAAACCTCCATGCAACTGACTTTAATTACCTGCCAAACCTGCACCAGGGCATAAGCCCACATGTTGTATGTGACATTACCAGTAGAGCAAGTACTGGAATGCAGGGGCTAGAATAATTTGACAGCTAACATAAANCTTCTTTTTTCCTGGTATTTTTTGTTTTTCAGCAGCTACTCCAGAAATGCCTTTCATTTAAAAACAGAATATTTAAACCGAAAATAACTTCACCTTTAAACTGTTTCATCTGTAAACAATGTGATCCAGTAATCTTGATATATTTACTGTAGTGCTCAATTGGAAACAGATTATGGAAAAGGGCTTCTTTTAAAAGATACAAGATTTATTTAGCAGAAGCACTGGGTTTAGATCCCAGAGCAGAGACCAGCTGATATCTCTGCTATGTTTTACATTTTGTCCAAGCTACTTCATTAATTATTGAGCTATATATAAAAACTAAAATCTGTTTATATCACATTTAAACTTACTTGCTGTTAAATGTCACCAGGAAAGAAACCTTTTCTTTTGTGTCACCTCCCGGGTTAAGTCTGTGTGCAGCAGGGCAGAAATCAAGTGAGAGAGAGCTGGTAATACTGCAAATCAGAAAGCCATGGACAGTTTTTTGTTATTATTGTTATTATCATGATTCCTGTCTGTCTGACTTGTACATGAGTCATGTATCACGTAGCCCCAGAGGCTCATGTGTATTTGCTTAACACCCTGCTCTTTTGGGTGCATGATTTGAGATAAGCAAGGACCTGGAAATACTCTTAAAAATAATTTTCTAACAACATCCTTTCTACCCCTTTCATCCATCTGTGGAGGAGGTTAACTCATCACTCCACAAAACCAGTGAGGTCCTAATGAATCTATGCTCTTCCAATCCTTGAGATCAGCACAAGCTCTCACAGATCAGTGTAACATTGCCACTGCAATACCCAGGATAAAATGCTTGAGCCATGGGTCAAGGCTGACATAAAAATAAGGATAGCCTGCATCAAAATGAGTTTAGCAGTACTCTCTGGTGTCCTGAAAGCACTCTGTGTTTCTCAGCCTTACCAAGCAGACGGGATGGCTTGGTGTTACAGCCGATAGTAGCAACGGCACTAATGTGATATGATACACGGAGCTGGATGGGTTTGGATGCTAAGTGAGATGGGGGTTGGACAGAGGATAAAAAGCTTTCCTTTAGGATTGCATGAGCAGAGATTTCAGACTGAAAACCCTTCTACTCGTAATTGTTGGCTGCTTTAAATAGAGGGGAAATACAGATCCAGAGAGCTATTAGGGCTCATGTTAGCTCAGAGACCTGTCTATAATTAAATGTTCCCTTTCTCGTGTTTGTAGAGGCTTTAGGTAATAAGTACACCATAGCGCACGAGCAAGGAAGAAGCAGTTAGCAGAAGTCCAAGGTGCAGGTTTATTGCCCTCTGTAATTTCTTTTGTGAATGGGTCCTCTGAGCCAGCAGGAAAGTTTCTGCTCCATTCAACAGTAAATAAGACAGGACCCATAAAACCACAGGGCTAAAGGGACTTGTGCTGCCTTCTCTTTCCCCCTATCCCCTGGAGATCAGTGCTCTTGTCCTGTCCTCCCAGCTGTGATGATGGGAACTGAGGTAGCACATCTCAGAGAATCTTGTCAGAGTGAGCCCTGCCATCACACTGTGACTCACCATGGCCAGGTCACCTCACAATGCCTCGGTGTCCCCATCTGTAAAAGGTCAGTGGCCTCCTTTAATAAACTGCCTGAAGTTCTACTGAAGAAGCAGCATTGTTGATGTTTAAGAATGCAGGTTTCACAGGGGCTTGGCACTGCTTTCTTGCCACAGATAATTCAGAAAAAAAAAATGTGCTGAACACAAGGTCCTTGTCATGGAGTGTTTAATGTCCTTTATAAAGCCAACAGCAGCTTTCCTGAAACAAATGAAATCTCATTAGTGTGGAGGCCAGGCTAAAGAAGAATCAGACCTCTAGAACTTATCAGTAAGAGGCTGTAGATTTCAGTAGTCAAATATGGGCAAAAACAACTCAGGAGTATTTCCAAAGCTTATGCATTACTGCAGCATTGAATGAAAACATCAGAGTTCAGAAACCACATATAGTGACCCACATTATAGGGTCATCATAGAAGTCATAAATAAATAAACCCATCTCTACAGCTGTGTGGACATGTCCCAGTATCTCCTAGTACTGCAGTGGGAGCAGGACATTGCAGAGAGATTGCAGCATGGTGTATTAAAGCTACCCTCTGACATTTTCAGTGGAGGAGTTTTCTCTGGTATAAACCTTTGCCCAGTGCCTCCAAAAACAAGGAAGAAAGAAGGAGAAATAAGTTTGAGATGTTTCTTTAAAGAAAAGCACCAAACTTGGTAAAAGGACACAGCTTTCTTACCTTGCTCTCTGCCCCTCATGCCTCAGGATATCATAAATTTTTGATACCAATAAAACAGAATTTCTGATGAGCTGCTATTTTGCATTAAAGTAACTTTACATGCAAAGATTGCATAATAGGAAGTAAAATTGAATTTTGCCTCAGAACAAGTTCTTATTATTAATTTAAGTGTTTTTTATATATTTTAGCAGCAGCTTATCATTCTATATATTTAATTTCTTTCAAGTGAGAACACTTAGCGTTGGTTTCCTTATCTAAACAAATCTTTTAAGAGAACACATGTATAAAGTGGAAATGCAGTGTTTTGAATCTGTGCCTTAAGACAAACGGTGAAACTTTAAAAGGGGAAATAAAACATGGTAGAGGACAACTATCTCTAAAACCTAAGAGCAGCCTCCGTGGGACAGGAAAACACGTCGTTTGCTTTATGTGGAATGCTTCCCCCCCCCCCCCTTTATGACAGCGTTTATTCTAACCAGATTGTGACAAACTTGTAAATACACCAAGCCCTCATTGGAGCAATTCTTCTTAAGGATTTGCAGTACCATAGGTCTCTAGTACACCACAGTCCATTGCATGCAGGACCAGCTCACAAGTCTAAATTGCCTCTTCCCTGTCTTGGATGTAATAGCAAGAAAACACTTTGCAGCACCTCATGCTGTGTTCAGAATTCACTACCAAAATCACTATTTAAAACCCAAGAAAAGGCAACACTTGAAAGCTTTCCCCCCCTTCTCTTCTTGTTCTCCTCCTTCTCCTTGCATAAAACAAAAGTCCTGTGTGGGATTCTATCAGACTGCTGCATGCTACACACTATGGGATTATGCAATAAGCTATTTAGAGAGAACAAGTGTCTGTTTGTATGTGTAACTTCAGCTTTACCATAACCTTACGGAATGAAACATAATGGTTTTTAAAAATTAAAATAAACTGTAAGTGAAAGTTACCCACACAAGGAGCAAAATAATGCCCCCTCCCTCCTCTCCCCGACCCAATGGTGGGGAGTTACTTGCTCAATTTTGTAACGAGGAGAACAGAACTTAAATTTAAAGAAGAAAAGTACACCCCGGGAGCATGCTGGCAGACAGAAGGAGGTGGAGAGGTGCCGAACCAGGGTGCTCGGCCGCGGGAACTGGGCAGGGCCGCTCCACAGCCCTGCGGAACTCAGAGAGCGCCCAGCCCCGGGGCTGCGCGGCCGCGGAGGAGCCAGGAGGGGCTCTGCTGAGCGCCGAGGCTGTGTTATCTATCCTCCCCGAAACCCGACACCCGCAGCCCCGAGGAGCTTCCCTGACCTTGGGCCGTCAATCACTGGCACCAAGCAGCCTGCCAGAGCCAGACGGGCACTGAGCCCGTCCGAGAGGGATGAAAAAAAAAAAAAAAACCACAAAAAAAACCTTAAACCCTAACCCAGCTGGGAACAGTTATCTCGCAAGTCCTGGCTCATCCTTATAGCGCATCTCACCTGCCCACCCCAACACGGAGCAACTCATCCGCCGACGGCAGCATCTCCAGGAAGTCTTAGATCAAGGTTTCTATCTTTAGTACCCCACCCCAAAAAAAAAAAAAAAAAAAAAAAAAAAAAATCTTTT
>VWYK01080456.1:0-12804 GCA_013399775.1 Semnornis frantzii | reverse complement strand
CGCCCCCCACAACATCCCCTCGTCTCTTATTTATTTATTTCCACACGCCCCCCTCTCTTTTCGGCAGCTACAATCCACAAAGGAGAAGAGCTCGGGGACATCCTGCCCGTCCCTTTGTTCTAAACATAACAAAGTCCCTTTCTGCCCGCTGCCGTCCCGTAGCCAGTTTTAAGGCAGTCATCATCCCCACATCGCCCCTTCCAACTTTATGTAAGCGACCCGAAGAGAAGGTCCCGCGAAACCAAAACACGCCCTCGTCCAGCAACGCGCACCGAGTCCGGCAAGGGAAGTAGCGCTGGGCCCGTGGGTAGTGCCGAAGAGGATGCTCTGGGACCCGCGAGGGAGTGGAGCACCAGCTCGGCAAGACTGTCAGGTCCCCTTAGAGAACCGGGGAATTCCTCCCGGTTACAGGAAGCGAATCTCTCCCTAAAGTAAAGCAAAGGCATTGACACAGACAATTGCAAATATTGGGGAGAGAAGGGAGAAAATATGATTACATTTCAGTACTGAAGGGACCGTGTTTGCTCTCCTCTGCTATTCCCTAAGTGAGTGAATGCATGCAAAGGAGTACCCGGCTTGTAAGGGTTTTTGTTTTTGTTTTTTTTAGGTTGCTTTTTTTTTTTTTTTCCCTCTCCTTTTGGTCCGGTAACAGGATTTTTTTCCCCCCCCCTGAACATTTTGTAACGATTAAGGGAGATTAGAGCTTCTTTTTACAGTTTTTACGCTCAAACAGACAGAAATTGCGACCCCAAGTGTCCATTTGGAAAATGACAGCGACTATTCAAAGGGTAAAACACCCGGACAAAAAAGGGAACCGGCGGGTGGGAGCGGAACGATGCGGGAGCGGCAGCGGGAGTAGAGCTCCTGCGATTCCGACACGTCCGCACCGCTCTGGAGCTGCTCCTTCGCCCCCCTCACCTCAGCATATATCCTCTGTACTCCAATTTATTTAGCCGAAAAGTTCCAAGATGTGTCTGCTTTTCCGAAATTAATTGGGAGGCAGCTGTCTCCATGGAGCTGGGACAAAACTGGGAAAGTCCCCACGCGCATACCCCTGGCTTCAATCCCTCTCTGCCGGACTCGAGCGCGTTCCCCGGGGGGATGCTCACAACCCAGCCCCGCTCCTCCCGCTACTCCACATCTCCACGGAGCCAGATGCTGCCGCGCAGGGAACCAAGAAGGCAAAAGCAGAGCAAGGTCTCCCCCTCCAAAAAATTCCAGGGGGTTTCTGCAGTAACGGGATAGAGGAAGGAGTGGAAACCACGGAGGGGGTTTGGATGAAATCCCCCTTCGCAATACATGCGCTGCGGGGCTTAATTTAGTATGAGTGCCTCGTAAGAGTTTTTCTCCACGCATTGGAGAGGACACAGCTCCTGGTCAGTAGTGCCCTAGAGCGGTCAGCTTCGGTGCCCCTCACGGGTTACCTTCCCGGAGGGGAGCGAGTCCCTTCGTACCCTTATGCCAGCCGAAGTGGAGCCGTGCACCTAGGAGCATTCACATCTCCCTCCACAGATCACTCTGCTCCAAACGTATGTGTGGAAGCACACCCGTGGAACTCTCATGGGAGCTCCCCGCATCCCCCGTGGGTAACGTGGCCCTGTGGATGATGGGTGCGGGGGGCTCTGGGGTCCATACGGACACTGCGCTGCGGGTTTCTCGTCAGAGTCAGGTTTGGGATATCGCCCGTTATTTACAGTTTAACGAACAGCCCCAAGGCGATGAGAGAGGCGGAGAGGTCCGCGGTGCCCCTTCCGTGGAGCGGCCTGGGTCGGACGGGGGATCTCGGGGTTGCCCGGCCACCCTGGCAGAACAGATAGGAGCAGGAGCTCGGCGGTTTCTGTCTGCCTTCCGGGAGGGCTTAGAGAGAGCCGAGAACCTCCTGAGTGGGTCCTCTCTGGTTATCATAAATAAGGTCCTTGAAGCTGCTTGGGGAGAGCTTTATTTTGACCGTTAAACGTTATCGTTGCCAGTGAGGAAAAAGGGAGCGCTTGGGAAGCTATGATGCAGCCCGCAAACTGTGCCATTAGATGGATAATACTTTTTCCTCTCATAATTACTGAGGTATATTCACAAGGTGGAGCTACTGAAAGGCGGAGGAAGCATGGAAGCATTGATCTGATTATCTCCCTGTCCACACACACAGGCTGTCCCTTTTCTTAATCTTTTAAGCCGTGAGTTCCAGCTCCCTTCTGCGCCTCTATCCTCACCGTCATAACATTTCAGGACACTTTCCGGGACTGTTTATCTGCTTTTCCATCTCTCGCTCTCCATTGCAAAATATATCTAACAAAACTTGAGGCGTTACGTGGCTAGCTTAGAGCAAGGCTCGCTTTGTGTTCCGAGTCCCCGGTTAAAGGCCAGCTTTGTTTATCGTAGAGCTTTTAATTCAGACACCGAAGGTGATTCTCGCTGGGGTTTAGGTGTCAGGGGAGATACTCCTCCGTCTCATCTAATTATTTTTTATTAGAATTGGGGAAGAAATAAAGTTACTGGAGAAGCAGAGGAAGATTCCCGGGCTCAGCAGCCCGCCTAGGCAGCCCTGCAGGATTTTCCCTTCCGCGGAGCCGAGCGGCCGCGGTGCTGCGCGCAGGGGGAGCTCCGCGAGCCCCGACCCTACGCGGCCGCTCGCAATTCCTAAAGTCTCTGTGGGGCAAAGCGGCTGTCGGCTCCTGCGGGAAGGGTTTCCCGTCCCTTCCGCGCCCGCGGAAAGGTGGCGGGGAAAGAGGCACCCATCTGCCCGGCACTACAGCGCCGGGGCACGGCTCGTCCCCACCCACCCCGAGCCTTCTCCCTCCACCAGAAAGCTGCCAATCGAGCGGCTTTAATTATTTTTGTTTCTTTCGGGTTTTTCAAGATGCAGTTTTCTGAAGGTTAGTTTCGAGTAATGAATTACTTCTTCCCGCTCTTCCTTCTCTCCCCCCTCCGTTTTGCAAACTCCCGGCCAAAATCGGGAAGAGTTCAAAGAAAATGATAATGTCATTTCAGCTCAGACTCATCCGGCGTGGACGCCCAGGGTAGGGCAATGCTGTCCTTGGGCCACTGAAACTGGAAAGCTTGCCTTTAAAACTCGAGTATGTAGATATCTTTACGGGTTTGGTTTGGCTTCTGCCTGAACCGGAACGGGGGTTATGGGGGCCTGAAATTTAGAAACGGAACGATGTTACAGTAGCATCCCAATCCCCAGTTCCTGGAAACAGCAGGTCTGGGTAACTGATAAAAAATCAGACGGCTGTCAGATACGTATTTTCCACGATTCTGGCTCTCTGAGAATCGTTCTTCGGTTTGAGGTGTGGGGTTTTTTGGGGGGGTGGTTTTTCTTTTGGGGTTTTTGTTTGTTTGCTTGTTTGTTTGTAGCTCAGTGCTACTTTCCCCCCTGAACTATCTTTTCCACCCCATAATAGTAGTGGGATACGTTGCCCGAAGTAGGACTTTTGATACTAAACACACATCCAAGCTGCAATTACCCGCGGCTGGCAACCGGCAAGGATGGAGGGAAAAGGGCATCGCTCTCCCGATTCTTACTTCCCTTCGCCTGATTTTTGATTTCCCAAACTGCGAGTAGGCACCGAGCAGTTTGTTAGGAATTTTTTTCCCCAGCCTTGTAAGCAACGAGGGACCTGGTTAATCATCTATCGCAGATCCATGTGCATGAGAAAGAAAAGCGTTGATGTTTGCTCGTTTGGGCTGATGGGAATGGTCCACGAATTAAGGATTAAATTACGAACGGTAACCAAAATCTTTGTTCCCTCTCCCTCTCTCTTTTCTGCCGGGAATGTCCAAGTAAAGCTTGTAACATGCTTTGGACAAAGTATGTACCGCAGCTTTGCAGTATAAAATTAGCGATGTTCCCCTTTGGGTTAAACTGGGATCTCCGCAGGTTTTAGCCTGAATCAGTTAAAATCGTGGCTAATCTCAGTCCTAACTTTAGACACGCTTTCACAGGTGGATCTGTGACAAGGGAGTGGAGCAACACTTCAGAAGGGTAGGTTTTACTCGGAGTCTTTTTCTTCCCTTGGCTTCGCAGCGTCCGGCATTAAATTCCCGCTCGAAGTACAGGGGGACCAGTATGTACGGGTGGCGGAACTGGGGCTCGCCTAGTCGCGGAGAGCGTGCAGCAGAACAAGCGCATCCGGCCGTGCGCTGCTGCTGCGCAGGACCCTGTCATTTAGGGGGCTGATTTGAGGGCATCGCGTTTGATTAACGTCGTGAACTCGCCTGTGTGGGGACCGGGGAGGGGGCGGGGGGTCCGACCGCGAAACTGCTCCTCGGTTGCCCCTGAAGCGGTGCCTATCCCCAAGCCCCCGCGCGGGGCTGGTACCCCCCTTCTGAACACTGGCAGAACTGCTTTGGGCACGGGCCTGCTGCGAAAGGGCATGAGGGACGCCGTGGCTCCTGGAGTTCGGGGGGATCCCCGGTGCCTGATAGTGCCGACCGGGCCGGGAGCACCGCACCAGCGCCTGCTGGGGTGATGCACAGACGAAGATCCGCGTCCCTGCGAGGCTCGGTGGATACAGAAGCCGAGGAGAGACGTTGGTTGGTTTTGGAGGGAGCAGTGCCCCCCTCAGCACCCCTCGCTGCTCAGGGTTAGCCCTGGCACGGGGCTGCAGGAATGCGTGGTCCTGAGGGGGTGGAAGCGGGGGTGCTTCTATGCCTTTCCTCCCTGCTTTTTGTGTAGAGAAAAAAGTACAGCTCTCCAGTGACAGCCTCTGCAGTTTTCTCAGGGTCTTTCTGCACCCTTGGGAAGAGGACAGGGAATGTCTTCGGGTTGCCCTTTCTATAATGTTCCACGAGGATGTCTTTGGCAGGGAGGTGAGCAGAAAGCAGAAACTTTCCCCTTCGATTTATTTCTTTCAACTTTAACCCCATTGTACCATGGACAAGTCTATCCAAACTTGTTTTCAAAAGAGTCTGTGTCTTTGTCTCTTCCTAAACTCTGCATTCTCATCATAGCCTCCTCTGTAATGCACCCTCTTGTTAACTCCCCTTGCCGTCACCGTAAAAATTGTTTCTAGCAGAAACACCTGATCTGGAAACACAAAATCTCCTTCTCAAGTCTTACTATGATCAGCTTCCCTTCTGTGCTTGGCTGAGTCCTGCTTCCTACTTGAACATTGGTATGTCGAATTCATCATCTGAGTTCTTTCAGGAGCATTTAGCTATCAAGCAGCACCAAAACCTTTGTGAATGATCAGAAATCACCTCTTGGAACTGAAGTAGCCAGTTGGAACTGAAGAACTATAATTACTGCAGTCATATCTTGTAAGAGCACTTCATGTCATTCAAAGGGTTTTCAAACACTTCAGAACTTGGACCACAGCTTACTAGAAATATTTCTCTTTTGCTTATCTGCTTCTCTTGTGAATACAGAAGTATTGTACACATATCTGGGTGGGAAAAGTGATCCTCACAAGGGTTTTTAGTTTCCCTAGATGGGATATAGAAAATGAAGATATCGGGGAGACCGGGAAAGTGTCCTGAACCTACGCTTAATGTCACAAAGTCAAGATCTTCCAGATCTGGAAGGACATACAGATGTTCCAGAAAATGTCAGCATCCTTTCTGGTCACAAACTGTTTTCCCTAGGGGCTCAGAGAGAGATTTTCTTGACAATCAGCTCTGTAGACCTTCAAGAAGAGAGGAAGGATGATCTGCCTTCGGTTGTTCTTAGGGAAACCCAGAGCTATGCACCTTTTCAGCAAGACTCGTGCTGCTGCAGGTTCAGCGGCCATGGCACCGGGGAGGCTGCTCACAGCAGAGCTGAGCATGTCCCCTGGCCCTTGCAGGATCAGGGGGCTGTCGTTACAGCCCAGGAGTCCACAGGCATGCTCCGACACCCGCTGGGACCAGTACCCTTTTATTCTGACTGATCTGTAATTCCTTTTCATTGCACAAAGTCCTGGATCAGAAAAAACTGCTTATATAGATTTTTTTTTTTTTTGAATTCTCTTACTAGCATTTGCTGCATAACGATTTAAATATAATCACAAAGCCTATACTCTGTATTCTTCTTGCTCTTTGCACCTTTAGTCCCCATTAGGGATTTTGTTGTGTTTCTGTTTTGACAGCCTCTGTATATATGTGTTTGTGGTTGTTCTGTGCTGTTTCCTGATTTAATATCAGTGCAGTTACAGGAGAAGGATGCACCGTTAGCATTTTTTGCTCAGAGTATTTTTCAAGCTCCTTTTTGATGTACTGGTCAGGCTTGCAGCTTCTGTGCTCTTGCTGATCAGAAGAGGAAGGATCAGGTTTATTGTGCCCTTTGGGAATGAAGCTCTCTATTCACCCTTTTCTGTGCTAGCCCCTGCATATAGATTTAGACGCGGAAGAGAAGAAGTATTTAATAAAACTGTTTTTCATTGAAATTAGTGTCTTTTTGCGTATTTCTGAGAGACAAAGGTGAGCCCAATTGGAAACAAGGTGTCTTCTGCAAGCTCCCACCTTCTTTCTCAAACATTTTAAAGTCCTAAACCTGGGGAGGGACAAGAAGACAGGTAAAGAAAGGGAATAATTATTATAAAATGCTTTTGTTTACTCTCCTTGCTAGACTGGCAAGGAGAAACACTTATTCAACTGTTAACCAGACAAGGGAAAGAAAAAGGCTCCCAATCCTTGTTTCTTTTATGTATAAACAGATCCACAGCCTTGAATAGTCCTAGATCAAATGCTTTTAAACTCAGTCTCTAAGTAATGTTCCATTCTCGCAAACAAAGTATCGGCTCACAGAGCAACTTGCCATTTTCTCCTTGGGAAATCAAGCTGCAGTTCAGCCTGTGTGACTGTGTATTGCTGTGCGTGGTGAAGACCTCTCAGCCTAAAGCCCACTAGATCTCCAGGCCTTAGAAAAGCTGGAGATGTTTCCCATCATTGGCTGCCACGAGGATCCTATGGAGGGTCTGAGGGGAGCAGATCTAATGCGACTCAGCCAGGACATGAGGAGAGCTCACACAGTTGATTGCTGTCCCGGGAGCAAGCCGCAGTTTCTCTAGAACTATTTTGTTCTGTCTGCAACTCCTCTGCAGAATGGTTAAATTAATTTGTGCAGGAGAGCAGGCGGCACGGCAGTGCTGTGAATTCTCACCCACCGTTTCCCAAGCTAAATGCTCTCCAGCCAAATTGGCTAGTTGCTGAATAGGTCATTCTGAGATCTCATAAACAGTGACCACATCTCCTGGGCTGGAGTGAGGGCTTGCAGAGAAATGCAGGCAGGAGAGGACCAGTGTGAGGTGAGTGCGGGCTGCCGGGAGAATGAAATGTCTTCCAGGAAGACTGCTTCAATTTCTGTGTCTATTTTAATGGCAATCCTACGGGGCACTTCAGATTTGCTATACCAAGGGAGATAATTTCTGCTTGTTTTCCTCTGGTGTTATCAATTCCTCAATGTGTCAGTGGAGATGAAGTGTGCACCGAAATTTCCAGCATGTACCCTGTAAGGTAGGAAAGAAACAGCTCCTGCAGCAGTGTATAGCCATGTTACATCAAATGCAGTTATCCTTCTTTTAGCCAGAGTCTTTGGCTAAGCAGTAACAAATTTATATATATATATATACGCATACATATATTTACTTCTTAAAAATAATCACTGTAGCTGAAAATACAGCAAAAAAAAAATCCCTCTAATTACTGTGAACTAATCTTCTTTCTCCATATATTAATTGACTACCACTTGGCACATTTTCTGAGCATTGTGGAAGACCAGATCAGAGTCTCCTGGACTCTCTTTGCTTTAAATGTGAGAACCTTATTTACGTTCAGCTTTAAATCTGTATTTACAGGGTTTTAATAACTCTATTTTCATCCTTCAAACATCCTGATAAAGAGATGGACCCCTTAAAGCTGTACCTGCACCTCAGCAACTTCTCTCTTGGCAATGTACATGTTTCTGTTTTGTTTTGGTTTTCTCTCTTGAAGTAACACGTTTCAAACCTCTAACATACTTCTGTAATAACTGATGTATAAAGAAAGGAGAAGATAGAGAATTTCATCCAAGAATTCCCAACTGGAGACATCTGTTCAGCAACAAGTCACCTGATGAACAGCTCTAACCAGCCAACTGTGAGTTGTTTTTATCGGTTCAATGTTTTAAAAATAGGTATTATTTTTCTTTTTAATTCATATCTTTCTAGACATTTCAGTAGAGTCCTACACTGATCTTCATGGCCTTGGATTTATTTCTCCTGAAGGATTAGCACAGCCCAAAATGAGTGATCCATTCCAAAACCTAACTGTCTGGCTGAAACCAGTAGGTACCAGTTAAATGCTTGAAATGAGGGTTTCCACTAGGGTAATCAAATTTCCCAGGAGGTGATGGATTTGATGTATAGCCTGTCATGATGACTTGCAGGCACTCAGCACCTCTGAAATCCAGGCCACCACAGCTTTCAGCAAATCTAAAGAGACGGCTGTGCGCGTGTGCGAGCCGGAGCAAGCTGCAGAGAGGACACACGTCTTCATTGATCTCGAAAGGGAGGGGGAACTGTTCTGCTTTGAGTCACATGATTTGTCATGTTATTTAGCAGCTGTTAAGCTTAGGTGAGCTTTTAGCATCCTGTTGGTGCATACTCAGCCTTAATTCTCTCTTGGTTTATTTGTCCGTGCTGCTACCTGGCTCCTGGGCAAACCAAGGTTCCGCCATTCATCCTGCACAACTCCTTGAAGTGTTGAGCATCCCTGCTATCCACTCTGCCTAGCATCCTGAAGGTCTTTTGCAGAGGACAGGGATGATATTAAACTTGTCTTTCCACTTTTTTTCTGTATTGGGTCTGGGAAGACTTTTGAGGCCCATAAAGTTTGCCCTTATTTTAAATCTTTGTTGGAGCGGGACCCCAGTTTGACATGGAGAGGGTAGCCCAAGAGATGACAGAGGAGGAGGAGGAGTAGAAGTACAAAAACGGAGGAAGTGGATGAAGGCAGAAACATGGGACTGTACCATGTCCATGATGTTGTAGACCCTTCCACTGTTCATCCATGAAGAAAACTCTCACCCAGTCTGCTAGCAGCTTTCCTGACTTCATTTGCCGTTTATCAGCTTAAACTACTCACTCTTCTTCTACTGGAAAAAAGCAGAGCTTTGAACTCTTTTCTGCATCCCAGAACATGACAGAGTCCATTAAATGGGTGGAGAGCATCACAAGCTAGCACTTGCCTGCACTATTCAGACAGTGGGTACTTGGAGGAAAGATGCCTGGGGACAACCTCTCTTGGGAGCCACTGAAAGGGCTGAAGTCTGGTCGAGGACAGTTTAGATGGGGGAGCAACAGTACAGCCCCTGGTCCTTCCTGCATTTCACCACTACGAGTTATTTGCAGGGAAGAGTGGAACACCACAGGTAGAGAACACACTAGGATCTTCCCTTTTGTTCTTCCCTTTTGAATAGCTTTAATTAACCCTTCTTTATCTTTCAAAAGAAGAAGAGTTTTTTTCTCACTTAAGCAAAGAGCAAATGTTTTCTGAAAGCTCCATTTTAACCAACCTGAGTTTGGGAGCTGGGGAGGCAGAGGGAAGAATTACTGTCATGGAATTAATTTTACAAAAGAGAAGCAAATCTCCACTCTGTTTAAACATGGGGAAAACATCGTAGAGGCATCCTGCTGCACCAAATGGTAAACATGTCCATGTATTATATCACTTATGGCTTCCTTTAGAGTTTTATGATGCTGTTCTCAATTACTGTGTTTGCATTTGTAATTAGAGTGCAGAACACATTGTGAAGGCAAATTATAAAGCTAACTTGTCCTTTCAAAATAACCCATTTGCTCACTGTGCTCCCAGAAGCTTCTTTTAATTCAAGGGACTCCAGTGGAGGACTAACCTTCCTTACTGCAAGCATTAGAGTATGCATTCACTGGAGGAACAACCCACTTTTGTGCCAGGGCTTTGCCATACTTGGGCCTAACCTTCAAACCACTGAAACTCCTGTTGTCTTGTACAAGCACAATCCTCCAGAAGTTTGAGCAATAATAGAATTGGGGGGGAGTGAGAGAAGAATCAGGTTTGGTCATGCCACTTGGCCTTTTGGTACCTTCTTAACTGGCTAAAAATCTCTTATGGTAAACCTTGGATATTACTGTACAATCATATAAATCACTTAAATGAAGGCGAACACACAAGGCTGCTAATTGTCCTCCAGCATTTTCTTCCTTTGCAGGAAGGCAATTGTGGAAGCAGCTCTTTGGAGCTGTGTTGCTGAGTGCTCAGCCTTCACCCTGGACTTCCCCTACACAGGGGATTGCTCTCTATTTAGGTGTAATGATGACACAGCGCTTTAAGCCTTGTTACCCCAAGTGCTCTACCAAGTCTCCACTCAAAGACATCAGAGGTCTGTAGTGCTTGACTTTGCTAAATGTCTAGGGGCGTTTCACTGAGCAATTTCTGACCAACTGCCCTTTATGTTTTGCTCCAGTTATTGAGCATCATCAGTGGAGATCTGATCTTCCATTAAGCCTGGCCAATTCGGTATGCAGAAGACTGGAGCCCAGACCAGCTGTGCACTTTGCCTTTGAATTCAGTGGGGAAAAAAACTGCCCAAGTCTGAACTTGGAGGTAGTAATGTTCTACTCGAGCAAAAAGGAAGTAAATCCTCCAGTTGTTACTCTTCTGTCCTGTTTGTAAATAGTCTTAGCACTTGAGGTATTTTATCTTGCAAAGCCAGCACTGAGATAGAGAGCCTGGCTCGTAACAGGTTTCCCTGCAAGTGCAAGGAACATTTCCATCTCCTGTACTTTAGTTTGGAGGGCACAGGGAAGTGTTTAGCAGCATATAGCTCTCCTATAAGCTTCTCATGACCAATTCTTGGTCATGAGAAGTAGCCTTGGCTTGACTCTCCATCCAAGGTTTAGGAAAAGCTCAAGACCAGTTCCTGACCCTTACCTAGCAAACTGCCCACCAGCATCCTCTGCTGATGACTCAAGAAACCAGGCCAATATCAAATCGAGGGCAGCTTAAAAGGCTGTGTCCTCCCAGGGCGAAAGTGTTTGGATAATAAAAAAACCCTGAAGAAACCCTTAAATGTTGCACTATGAGATTATTACCAGTTCCTTTTTTTCTTTCCTTTTCACCATTCTTCCCACTATGACCTAATTCATACAACTTTTACTCCTAGCACAGGTTAATTTCTCACTTTCCAGTGTTTCCAATGTGGCATCTTTAGAAGTTCACCACAACAACGACTCTCACCTTGCTGATGCCCACTTATTAAATTCATTTCTTGGTATCTCTTCCATGGGTCAGGAAAGTTGGTTCCTTGACCTCAACTATCTGTCAGGTGCTTGTTCCTCCTGAGCAAAGGTTAGGTCACCTTCTGATGATTCATTGAGAAAACTGGTTTTATGACTTTCATTGGGGATGGGAGAGTTTCCTGAAAGAGTGAAGCTACTGCACAAGGGATGACCATCCCCAAAAAGACTACCAAGGGGATTTTCCAGGAGTTAGGGGTTCATCTTTAGATCAAGTAACATTTTGATTTTTAAAAATTGTTTAATCCAATAAAGCTCATCCTAGAGGAATGGGATTGAACTTTACAAATGGTGAGTTTATTTGTGAGGTGATTTAGGAAGGACATTTTCCTCTGTCGGTATGACAGAAGAAGAGAGATTCCAGTGCGGTGTTTCATAGTGTCAGATGCACCCTAACTTCCATAACTGTGTGTTTAAAACATGGCCCAGGTTCACTGAACAATGTCAAAACATGTCTGCAAGGCTGACCAGGGAATGAAATACAGCTGTAGAATGGGCAAGCTCAGTTTTGTTGGGGGAACAAAAGAGAGAAGGGCGTTTGTCATCCAGAGGATCAAATCTGAGAAACACCTACTGTTGTTCGGCTAGCTGGGATTTAAAATATGTATGTCATCACCCTGTCTTTGTTGCCAGCAATGCTGTTTGCTTTGCTGTGGCACCACACTGCTCAGGCAGCTAAACGAGATGGGTAGCTTTCCCTTCTGGTTCCAACCAGAGGAGCCCTTCCTCCAGCACCCTACTCCCTGGGAACCATACAGTCTGCCAGCATCCAAATGTGACCAAGGTAAGTCCACAGATATGGCCACTGAAAAATAATATGTGAGATGCAATATGATGCTGTTTGTTTTTCTGAAAGGCCAATAGATTTCCTAAAAATTTCAGCTTCCCGTGCTTTTCAGTTTTGAGGAAAGCCTATTTCAGCAGTTGAAGTAAACAGCCTCCATGTAACCTGTGAAAGACTTTTTAAAATAAGTATCCTTCAAAATGAGAGACCTTTGCCTGCCTAATGAAATTGCATTAATTTTCTAGAAGTAGCACAGAGGAAAATTCATATTCATGGTAAATTTCACCATCTGATTTTGCTGAAGCTGCAGTGGAGTATCCATGTTTTCTGACTGCTCACAGCATGAGCAGAAGATAAGCATGTTTAAAAAAAAAAAAAAAAGAGGCATTAAAAACTCTTTACTTGATGATATCCTTGTAGTTTGTGGTATTTTGAACATGTCAATTGCTTAAGTAACAGCTTGTCAGTGGTGGCAGCCCAGCCGAATACGAGCCCTGGTAGTATGGTTGCAAATTGTCAAGAGCTGAGTGATCTCCTGGGTTGTGATTTATGACTCCATGAACAATGACAAGCCAGGAGAAAAGGCCCTGGCAATTTTGGAAGCAGTTGTGGAAACAATTAGATTACTTTTTTATTAGACCACTTATAGAATTCTTCCCTTTAAAAATTAGATCCTTGATGACTGCATTTTTCACGCACTCAGATGCTTTGTCCTATTTTTCAACTGGAAAATCCTGGTTTTCCTTTGGAAACATTGCTATACAGTGGCTTTAACTTCACAGGGGCTGA
>VWYK01080455.1:13946-24656 GCA_013399775.1 Semnornis frantzii | reverse complement strand
ATAATTCTCAACCTGGGACACCCGTGAATGGTTTAGGTTGGTGCTAACTCCAACTGGTGCTAACAGTAGTAACTGTGAACATACTTTGTGCTTCATGAGAAGCAGCAGCTTAATTTTTGTGACCACAGTGAAGTTCTGAGTACTTTCTCCTGACTATCTGTGAAGGAAATGTTCTCACTAGAGCAGCCAAAGAGATTCCACTCTGCCTTGATTCTCTTTTCTTCCTCTTTGTATTGTACTTCAAGGAGCGTTTCTCTGTATCTTCCTGAAAGTCTCCTGAAAATCAACCTCTTTTTCTCTTCTAGACTTTTCCACAAAACTTGAAGTAATTCAGAGTTAGAACTTGACGTAATTCAGACTTAGTTAGAACTTGAAGTAATTCAGGCTTAGGTAGAACTTGAAGCAATTCAGACTTAGAACTTGAAGTAATTCAGACTTAGGTAGAACTTGAAGTAATTCAGAGTTATAAAGTGGAAAAAAGTTGTGGAGAAGCATGAAATTATTGTACAAGCATTCTACTCAGAATGTTGCTGTTTGTAATTGGCTAAACACATGTTGTTTGTCAAATACAACTCAGATGAAAGGCAGGATTGCATTACTTTAGTCGACACCGCACAAGTCATTTGGGGTCTTATTTTAGTTATTTATGTTCAATCTACTGGTTTTAGTGACAGGTAAAGGAACTTCTTCAGTGTGGTGAATCATGACTGTGTTCAATTGTTAGCTGAATACAGTTGCTATGCCAGTGAACCATCAGATATGTTTAGGCCAGGTATGCAGAGTCCATGTACAGTTCTTCAAATAAGTACAGAAGCTTTAGTTAGCCACTACTGAAACCTTGGATCCTGCATACATAGTCTATACCAAGCATAAAAGAAAAAGCATGTCAGTTAGTGTGTTGTTTTTTGCTGGTTGGGGCAGGATAGAAACAGTTGGGGTAAACTAGATGATAAACTAATTTATTAAGCTGCAGGAACTCTGGTTCAGTGCAGGTGTCTCTGAGGAAGTTTTAGTAAGCATCTAGGTTGAATATCTTCTTCTGGGGTCTGGGCTGATAAAAAGCTCAACATGAGCCTGCAGTGTGTGCACGCTGCCCAGACAGCAACCGAGTGCTGGGCTGCAGCAAGAGCAGTGTGGGCAGCAGGGCAAGGGAGGGGATTCTGCCCCTTTGCTCTGCTCTCATCAGACCCCACCTGGAGTCCTGTGTGCAGTTCTGGAGCCCCCAGCACAGGAAGCACATGGAACTGTTGGAGCAGGTCCAGAGGAGGCCACGAAGATGCTGAGAGGGCTGCAGCAGCTCTGCTATGAGGACAGTCTGAGAGAGTTGGGGCTCTGCAGCCTGGAGAAGAGAAGGCTTCCAGGAGACCTTAAAGTAGCCTTGCAGTATCTGAAGGGAACCTATAGGAAGGCTAGGGAAGGACTGTTGACAAGGTCTTGCAATGACAGGACAAGGGGCAATGAGTTTGAACTGGCAGAGGGAAGATTTAGACTGGATGTCAGGAGGAAGTTGTTTGCAGTGAGGGTGGTGAGACACTGGCACAGGTTGCCCAGGGAGGTTGTGGCTGCTCCGTCCCTGGAGGTGTTCAAGGCCATGTTAGAGGAGGCCTTGAGTGACCTGTGCTAGTGGGAGGTGTCCCTGCCTATGGCAGGGGGTTGGAACTAGATGATCCTTGAGGTCCCTTCCAACCTTACCATTCTATGATTCTATGATGGTTAGCACTTCTGAGAAAAGATGCAGACAGTTGTTGCGGGGTGGCAGTCTGTGATAGAGTAAAAAAACGGTGATACACAGGATGCAGTGTACCGAACTTCAGAGTTCTCTTCCTAGCCACCTAAGCTTAGCCCTCAGGTTGTTGCCTCATTTCATGATGGTTCATGATGGTTGTGTTCTAGTTTATGAGGTTATCTGTGGCTGTGCATTGTTCAGTCTGCACCAAACCCCATGTTCCCTGCTTAATAGCAGCAACCTGGAGAGGATTTTGTTCTTACTGGCTACTGACCAAATCTAGCACGTATTTTTTCCTCACTTCTGTTGTTCCCTTCCTATCTGCGTTTTCACTTGATTGCAGAGATAGGCTTTTCATCATTGTGAAAAGCCATCTGATTAGAGCTCTCATAAACCCATGAGTGAAACTTCTTAGAAGTTTAGTTAGAGAAATTCCTTGAATGCTTTAGAATTGCAATATTGCCATTTTAAAGAAACCCGAAAACCAGATTGCCAGTTTGCTTTAACTCAGCTTCAAACAACCTCTTCTTTCTCAGCAGATTTAAAGGAAACCTGACTTACTGTATATTTTTTAATCCCTCAAAATGTCTCAGGTGTCATGAAATTCTACTCCTAATTGTCAGAGATTGTGTATCTGAACTGTTCCCATTGTGACTGTCCATCTATACTGGTCCAATTCATTAAACAAAGGGATTGAACAGTCAGAAATATTCCTCTGTTAAAGTCTGTTTGGAAGTAGTGCTCATGGAAAAGGAAAAGACAGGTTTTTGCCCATTGTTTTTTTTTTTTTTTTTTTGCATACAAAGTGACTTTAAGATTGTAAGTATGAAGAGCATTTTTAAATGCTCTATGCATAGGCTTTGCTAATTTCTTCTCTTTTCCCTTTATAACCTTCTGTCCTGGAATTACTGTAAAGTAGATGTGTCTGTACTGGGAATCATCACCTTGACTCTCTCAGACCTTAGCCTTCTCTGATAACATGTATCAGAGACAGGATGAACTCAAACTTATTTAAAGGACAAGGTTGGCTTTGCTCAGAAAGCCATCAGATATGAATGGACAAATTTATGAACACTAGTTTCTTTACATCTACATTATGGAAGCCATGTCCCAAAGTAGGCACTAGAAGACTATGCCCTGGTGAGAGGACACCTTTCTGAGTACTGACTGGCTTCATTTGGCTTTAGAAGTGTGGATTTTGATCAGTCTTTTGGTATATCCTGAGAAGCCCTCAAGTTAGTTCAGAGACTGCTGTTTAAATGAGACTGGGATATGTGTTACACATATGATAGGTTCTGCTGCTGGAAGAGAGCTTCCTCAGTGAAACAACAAAATGTTTCTTCTTTGGATTGCAGTAGGCAACTCTCTAAGAAACTGTTTTTGGAAGCTTAAATACAGACCTATAGATTTATTTTTTTTTCCCCCAGGCATTTTTCATGCCTTCCTTTTTAATTGTAGGTTGCAGGGTATGATAACAAACACAAAAAAGCTTCACTGAAAGCACTGATGGTAAGCCAGACCAGGACTGACACAACCATCTTCTTCTTTACCAGGCAGTTTTTAACGTTTGGGAAGGATGAGTTTCATTTGCCCTGGAAAACTTCGCTGCAGTGCCTGCTGATTTCATTAAAACATAAAAATTCATAGGTTGTGAGGCCAGAAAGAGCCATTATGATTATCTAGGCTGATTTGCTATATAATTAATTCCTGTCCCACTATGTCTTTTAGAGAAAAGAAGATACTATTTTAATTTAAAGTTTGCCAGTAGCAGAGAACATACCATAACCTGTAGTAAATTATTTTAATAGCAAATTACCCTCATGTAAAAATAAGTCATAATATTTAAAACTGTGGATTTCTCTAACTTCAATTTCTAGCCCCCGGATCCCATTATTCCTTTGTCACATGGATTGAAGAGTTCTCTATTGTCAAATTCTATTTTCTGCACAGGCACTCATAGATTGTAATCAAATCAGCCTTTAACCTCTACCTATTAAACAGAGTTAATTTGAATGTTCTTGGCTGTGGGACATGCATTTCAGTCATTTAATTATATTCCCTTTTCTTGAACCCTTGATTTAACAATTGAACCGCAAATATCAGAGACTGCCTTAGTATTTCATTGTCCAAGTCAGAGGTGGTGTTGTCTTGATTCTTGCTCAGGATTCACCTGTATGTAGTGCTTAAAGTTCTGGTGAGCCTGAGTATACTTCGAGAAGGTCTTTGCAATGAAAGTGATAAAATACTGCAACAGATTGCCTGGGGATGTGGTTGAGATCCTGTCCCTGGACACATCTTTGTCAGTGACATGGACAGAGGAATCAGTGCACCCTCAGCAAGTTTGCAGATGCCACCAAGCTGTGTGGCACAGTCGACTTGCTAGAGGGCAGGGATCCACACAGAGGGACCTGGAGAGGCTGCAGAGGTGTGCCCAGGCCAACCTCATGACATTCAACAAGGCCAAGTGTGAGGTCCTGCACCTGGGTAGGCACAATCCCAAGCACAAATGCAGGCTGGGTGGTGAATGGCTGAGAGCAACCTTGACGAAAAGGACCTGGGGGTCTGGGGTGATGAAAAGGTCAACATGAGCCTGCAGTGTGAGTGCAGCCCAGACAGCAACTGAGTGCTGGGCTGCAGCAAGAGCAGTGTGGGCAGCAGGGCAAGGGAGGGGATTCTGCCCCTTTGCTCTGCTCTCCTCAGACCCCATCTGGAGTCCTGTGTGCAGTTCTGGAGCCCCCAGCACAGGAAGGACATAGAAGTGTTGGAATGGGTCCAGAGGAGGCCACAAAGATGCTCATAGGGCTGCAGCAGCTCTGCTATGAGGACAGGCTGAGAGAGTTGGGGCTCTGCAACCTGGAGAAGAGAAGGCTTCCAGGAGACCTTAGAGTAGCCTTGCAGTATCTGAAGGGGGCCTACAGGAAGGCTGGGGAGGAACTGTTGACAAGGTCTTGCAATGAGAGGACAAAGGGCAATGGGTTTAAACTGGCAGAGGGGAGATTTAGACTGGATGTTAGGAGGAAGTTGTTTCCTCCACTTAGGAGGAAGTGATGGTGGTGAGACACTGGCACAGGTTGCCCAGGGAGGTTGTGGCTGCTCCCTCCCTGGAGGTGTTCAAGGCCAGGTTGGAGGAGGCCTTGAGTTACCCGTGCTAGTGGGAGGTGTCCCTGACTGTTTCTCCTTAGGAGAAATCAGTTCTCTCTACTATTGCAGAAGATGAATTCCATCAAAATTGTGCTACTTGCAAAAGTGGTTTTGCTTGCTATATGTATCATCTCTGGGTTTAGGAAACACAGAAGGGAGGTGAGAGGAAATAGAGTTTACAAATACTTCAGTTTTGTGCCTTCTTCAGTTCCTACCTTTGTGAGAATGTGATGGAGTAGAAAGGATCCATCTTTGCAAGGAGTTGATACAGTGCCAATGAAAAAGATAAGGGTCGGTGATATACTCTCCTCAGCAAGCCAGGCATGCTCAAGAGCGCTTGCCAGTTTCGGACTCTTCTCTTAACTATGTTCCATCCATGGAGTAACACAGAGTCTAGAGTTCTGGTCCTAATTCCTGAGAGAGAGCAAGAATCCAGCCACTGCCTATACACAGACTTTTATTCATTAGCACTGACAGCTTATGCTTCTTGAAACAAGGGTAAGCTAAGCAGGTATCCCCATAGCACATTTTTGCCTGTAGTGATCTAAGACTTCTTGGTCAGAGAAATTTTAAGTCTTCATTTATTTTTTTTTTCTGTAGCTCTTCAGGACCCTCAGGGCAACCACCAACAGTTAACAGCAACATGCTTAATTTTTTTTTTTTTTTCTTAATTGCATTTCTCTCTTAGCAGTTCAGTGGACTTATGGGAATAATAGAGAAATGAGAGTGGCGGTGCAGTTCCCTGCTGTGGCTGGCAGAGTTGGACATTAGGGTTACACTTTGTTATGTATTTTGTATGGGATTTATGCAAATATAACAGCATGATACTAGACAACACGCTGTATTCTATATACAAAAGCTTTTACAGCAGAGTGGGCCTGTGGTAGTTAATTGCTCTGACTCTTTCAGTTAAATGTCCCCTTCTGCCTGCTCATGCGATCTGTAGTCATCTCCAAGTACCCACTGCTGTCACTTCTGTACACATTCCTAGCTGTGTGCTCTCCCTCTCCTCATGTCAGACTTGCATCACCTCCTTTCTGCTCCCCTTTACATTTTGGGAGAAGTTTCTCTCCCATGGATGAAAGTAATTGGGGTCTTTGTACTGTATGCAGGGTTGATGTATGCTATTTTACCTTGTGTCTGACAGGTTGTTTATAAGAATAATGACATTCGTCTGGAGCTGTCTCGCTTGGCACGGATTGGTGATACTAAGATGAAGATCTATGGGGAAGTGAAATTTGTGTGTGAGAATGTGGCTACACTGGATCCCATCAGCTTTGAGACACCTGAGGCCTATATTAGTCTGCCTAAATGGAATACCAAGAGGATGGGTTCCATCTCATTTGATTTCCGAACCACTGAACCCAATGGACTGATCCTTTTCACCCATGGCAAGCCTCAGGAGAGGAAAGATGCTAGGAGCCAGAAAAATACAAAGGTAGACTTCTTTGCAGTTGAGCTTCTGGATGGGAACCTCTACTTACTGCTGGACATGGGCTCTGGGACCATTAAAGTGAAGGCCACACAGAAAAAAGCCAATGATGGAGAGTGGTATCATGTGGATATTCAACGAGATGGAAGATCAGGTAGAGTGGTGGCTTTTTTTCTTAAGTAGCTGAATCTTTCAAATTCAGTCCGAGGGCTGTGTATTAATTCTCAGAACCTTCAAAACCTGTTAAACATGAGTCACTTTCTTACAAAAACTGTGTTATTGCAGTGATGTTTATCCACTAAAGCAAAGATGTGAATGTCTAGGTTTTCATTGAACGTTTAGTGTGAACTTTGGATAGCACATCACAGAAGCACGCTTTTAATATTTTATTCACAATCTTCAGATACTCTGGACCTCTCTTTGTAATTGCATACTTAATTATAGTGATGACTTCTTTGTAGGTCACGGTAAAGTTTAAGATCCTTCAGAACCGTTGTTATTTAGTTCTTGGTTTGAGAAATTCTCACTGATCTGCTTTGGGGTTTTATTCAAAAGACACATAGTAGAGAATAAATTAAATCTTGTTGCTGTAACCTAACATTACCATATTCTCTTGCATCTTCTGTCTTTAAGGAGCCGGGGTTTGGATCTTGTCACAATGAAAATAAAAGCAGTGGGTATAAGAAGTGACAAAATTATGTTGGCAAATCAATATTTCCATCCTATTTTGTTGCCTTTAGTATCTTGTATTCTTCCATTAGATTTCCTTCCTCTCACTCGGATGCCGAATTCTGTTCTTAATATCTGAGTGGATGTTCCTTTTATTAGCTTCTTTTTAAAAGATGTGGTTTAGTTCATTTCTAATAGTATATCTACTATTAAATCACTCAGGTATTTTGGTTATTTATAGTGCTATATATAAAGCTAACACACTCGTGGTATGCTCTGAAATTGTTTAAGGGAGCAAAATTATCAAATACTCTAACTTCATCTTGAGAATATGCCAACAATTGTACTTGAATTTTTCCTGGACTGTTGGGATCTTGAAACCTGGCCACATAACCCTGCAAAGGGAATTTTGCTTACATTTGGGATTTGTTTGGTGCTCTCCAGATAACAGCTTTAAGTCCCTAATTTTATATTTCTAGTTTCTGAATGCCATCAGTAGAGATAATGCAGTGCTTAGAATTTGCTTCCCCTGAGTTTTCAAATGAGCTGACTTTTAGATACCATGCAAAGCCTTGCTGTTTGAACAGGTCTTTGCCTGAAGCTAGTTTTTTCCTTTGATGATGTGAGGCGTTTCTTTGTATTTAGAATGGTACTCTACTAGGACTTCATATGTGTGGTTATATATTGCTATCTCCAAAAGACATAGATAGGAGCACTTTATAAAGAAAGCCATAAAAACAAAAAAATAAATAAATGGAACTGATTTCTTTAGAATTGCTGAAATGTAATTAACTTCCAAGGGTAAACTCAATTAGTTGCATTCAGTACTGCCTTCAGTTTTGCTTGCTCACTCGGGGAGTGTCTTGTCCCTGAAGAGGCAAATGCAGGAGAAGAAATGGAAATGACACTAAACTCTTCCTTACCAAAGTCTGTAAAAGACTAGGAAGAGTGACAGGTGTTCCTTTGGACTAGGAGGGTGTGTTAGGGAAGGGGTAATTAATTACTGCGAGATGATATGTTAAAAATATTAATATATATTTATTAATATTCAACATTCAGAACTCGCATCACCCTGATCACCATTTAATAATAATAACAGGCTCTTTGCAACATTATGGAAACTATATACAGGTTATAATATAGGATCTAGAAGTAACTAGTGAATATAAACATTAATTGAACTTGATTTAAACTGGCAGAGAAGGCTTTGCGGTCAGTATACCGCTTGCGGCCAGTACGCCGCTTGCTCACTAGGTGGATGCAAGGGCAACTTTCTGCTTAGGGCAGAAGGCAATTAATAATTACAAGATACTTTTGGCATTTACTCACAAAAAATATCTGGCAGTACCCAAGGCTCGTAGCGGGGTTGCTTTGGTAGCTGTCAGAGGCTTTAGAGTTTCCCCAGACTTCTGAGGAAAGGAGACAGATGATCTCTGACCTGTTCCTGGCTCTCTGGATGATTTGTGTTATCTCCAGGGCCTCTGTCTGAGCAGAAGGCTTCCAGGTGCAGGCAGATGTCTTGCGGTGTGCAGTCTGGGCACAGTGTCACGCCGGCTATGCAGGCCGAATGCGTAGAGGTATCAGAGCCTCAGCTCAGGATCAAGGAGGCAGCAGGCACGCACACACCTTGTAATGGCAAAAGCGTCCTGTGCTCCCTGCTCATCTCCTTTTATCCAATACAGCCCAAGACTAATGGGCCTTTGGACACAGCATAGCAAATCAAATGTCAGTTAGCCAAGATTTGGCCATATTGGGTGAAGCCATAGGCTTGCTTTACCCTTTTTTGGGCAGAACACAGCCTTGCACAAGGCAACTGTGTGCACCTTGTTTACCACAGTTGCTGGGCAGGCCACAGACCCCAAACTTAGTGGCTCCAGGTTCTTTGTCCCTTTTCCCGTGGTTACTCTCCCCAAAACAGCAGGAGGGAGAGCGGAAAAACATGACTGGGCAAACCAGAAGATGCACAAGCCTACTTTGGCCTGCTTAGGCCTACCACGACAGGGTGTGACAGGTGGCACTGATACTTGGTGGTGGAAACTGTAAAACTAACTTGTTTGTCTCCTGGTAGGGAGGTTTGCAATGTTCTGAACTCTGATTAGAGACAATAGATTTTTAATTAAAAGCACATTGCTCAACAATGAATAAATTTTTACTTTTTTTGTTCTTTTAGTTGTGTTTTCTGTTGCTCGTGTCTTGCCTCCCAAGAAAGTGCCAGAAATACTGAAAGTGATTCTTTTACACCATACATTAAGCCAGTGCCAACCACTATTATCCACTAGTGCTTTTGGTAGACATAAATAGGAAGTTCAGGATCTATTCAAGGGAGGTTCCTCCTCCAGGTTGCCCAGGGAGGTTGTATCTATGCTCCCTTCCTGGAGGTGTTCAAGGTCAGGTTGGAGCAGGCCTTGAGTGACCTGTACTAGTGGGAGGTGTCCCTGCCTATGGCAGGGGGTTGGAACTAGATGATCTGTGCAGTCCCTTCCAACCTTACCATTCTGTTCTTGTTTAGTCCTTGTCTTTTCTCCTGTGTGCAGGCAAGAATGGATACCTCAAGGAGATTTATATAATTGTTTTAAAATGTGGATCATTTTAAAAAACAAACTAAATAATCTAAAAACCAAACTAAAATAATGAACTTCCTTAATGTAGGCTACAAACATTTGGGTTTAATGATCTAGTGACCTTAGCTTTCTGACTCTAATTTCTGAAGCAGCCAGGTCTTTATTAGGAGTCACCTCTTCCCTTCTTCCTGTTTATGTATAGTCCAAAAGTTTAGGCTCTACTGAGCGTAGTAAAGTAGCCAAATATTCGCTCCTGCACTGTACCAATATGGCCATGCAAATGCTGGAGAAGCTTGGCAGTTGTGCTCAAGTTGTGCTCTGCCATCTCTAGACCTACCCTTGGGCTTTGTGTATACTTTGTGTGTGGTTTGGTCTTTGCTGGCTGCCAGAACAGCAAAAGCTGTCAAGCTGACAGTGTGGACATAGACACCTAATGTCCTGTAACCTTTATGTCTTTGGGGAAAGCTCCCACAAAGTGTCTGTAAAAGCTGTCACTGTTTCTAGTGGAGGAACACTGAGAACCTCACACAAAACGTTTTCAGCTGGTCATTGGCTGCAAACCCCACTCAAACACTGAAAACTTACTGCAAGGTTTGGTTTGCAATTGCATCAGCACACTGCTTTGTAAACTAATTACGCTCTCAGGGATCTTTTGGTCTGTTTGTTCTTTAGCCCTGCACAAAGCACCTTAAATACTGGAAAGAAGATGCTGAGATGTTTCTGATTTCTCAAGATGGGGGTCGATCCACTTAAACAGAATTGCAAACATGAGGTTTGTAAAAAAACCAAAGCAAACAAACAAAACTCCAAGCAGGATATCAGCTCATGTAACTGCTCAATTCAGAATTCAGTTTAGAATTTCTGCATCTCAGCAGCTTGCTCTTAAAAGTGTTGTGCATCTCAGCTAGAGACCATCTCCTTAGAGGAATAATTGCAGGATACATAACAGTAGCAGAAAGTTTAGACTCTGTTTAGGCTATTTTCTTTCATCATAGAATGGTGAGGTTGGAAGGGACCTCAAAGACCATCTAGTTCCACCCATCTGCCATAGGCAGGGACACCTCCCACTAGTGAGGTGTCTCACATTCTTTCTCCAGGTTTTAAAATTCTCCTTGATATCCATAATTCCTTCTCTTTTGGAGGGCTTCTTTACCTCTGTGGCTTTTGTAGTTTGTTTTTTT